>PVKZ01001924.1:282926-293776 GCA_004027375.1 Macroglossus sobrinus | reverse complement strand
AGGGGAGGCTCAAAGACTCAGGAGGAAAGCGCACACACACTCCGAGCGGGTGTCTGAAAGTTTAGGGTGTGAATACTAGAACAAAAGCTGCTCTTAACAGCCACTTTGGGATTGTGGGTGGGATTCCTGGGGCAGTAACGGAAGGGGTCCCTCGCTCCTGTCCCAGTGTAGTGAACGGAGCATGCAGGCTAGCTTTTTTTGTGCCAGAAGTTAATAGCAGGCCCAGAGAAGGAAGGTGAGGTGTACAGGAGGACAATGCACAATCTGGGGAATGGCTGTGAGTTTCGTTTACTGTCCGTTACCCCAGGGATCCTTGATAGCTGACTCTACTCAGGTGCTGTCTGTGATTCTGTCCCAGCACTTTCCCAAATCGCAGAGTCCTTCCACTGAGTCATTTCCAGTATGACTCACTTGCCAACGCTGGAACGTGACCTGCTGGCCTTTTCTCCCCTGGCCCCTACTCTGAGGGATGTGCCCGGCCACCAATCAGAGAGACAGCCCACAATGAGCTGCCCTTCTGCCCCTGGGCCTCGCAACTCCCTGGCCGTCACTTTCTTCATGGGGAACATGTGTGTTAGCAGCAAAGCCTCATCCATCAAAGGTGATGATGCACAGTGAGGTTTAGTGAAATCCAAGGAAAAGGCTATTTTGGACACATGTTTTTCCATATGTCCCAAATGGACTTATAAATTTAACCATTAGTTTACCAAAGATAAACACATTCTATGTATTACTAACCACTTTTATAACCACTGAAAAAATATACAACTATTTTATAAGCATAAATTATATACAGTTGTTTCTTGATCGATGCCAGTGCGGGGGTACTGATTCCGTGCACAGTCAAAATTGCTATATAACTTTGGGCTCCCACAAATTTTAATACACTTGTCCCTTGGCATCCAGAGGGGATTGGTTTCCAGATTCCCTGAGGATATCGAAATCTGTGGATGCTCAAGTCCCTTATGTAAATGGTGTAAATCAATGTGTAGAGTTGGCCCTCTGCTTCTGAGTACTCCCAGTCATGGAAATATACTTTCTATCCATGGTTGGTGTAATCCGGGAATTGGAAAGCAAGGCCTTCGGAGGGCCCATTTTATATTTATTAAATCAATCAAAGTGGCCTGAGCAGTTCAAACTCATGTTGTTCGATGGTCAACTGTGTGTGTATCATTATATACACAGCAACCTAAGATGCAAATGATTAAAACAAGTTTTTTAAAATGAGAGTAGAAGTGGTAAGTAGAATTCAATAAGAAGGTAGTATTCAAGATGCTTGATATATAGCTCCTCTTTGTTTTTTTTTTTTTCCAAATTTGGTCTTCTGCTTTCTACCATGCAATGCATAAAGGAGATAAAAATATAATGTTATTTATTTATAATGTTCATAAAATGAAAACCAAAGTCACTGTTGGGCACAGCTCTTTTTTCTACTACAAGAAGTAAAAGACAGTGAGTGACAGAGATAGAGAGATAGAGATAGAGATAGAGATAGAGATAGAGATAGAGATAGAGATAGAGATAGAGATAGAGAAAGAGAGAAAGTGAGAGAGATCCTTCTTGGTTTCTGAAGCATATGAAGAAAGGATATTATAACTGATATAGGCTGTGCTTTGTTCTAGTATTGGGAATGCTAATAAAGATCTTGCCTCTACTCTTAACCCTGAAAGGTAGGAGCTTCAATTATGTAAGGAAGATGTTGAGATATGCTCTATAACTTACAGGAAAGTAAAAAGAATGAATGAGATGGGAGGTGTTACACAAGAAAGCAGTAAAGTATAAATTCTGAGGTAAGGCAGTTTAAGTTTTGGAAGGTGCAAGTTAGTCCCTGCAGTGTCATATTAAATTAAGCTTCATGGTGGACTAGATGAGGCTATGGGACTGGTGAACATAGGATGGACCCTCACATGAGGTATTTTGTGTTGAGAGAGAAAGTATTTGAATGGTAAGTGTAGCATGGTGTAAGGTGTAAAATTAAGGCCCAATATTATGTACTGCCTGGACATTTGGTGAAACCAGCAGGGCCTCAAATCGCCTAACTGCAAGTTCTCCTCCATACTCTTCACTTGCAGATCAAGTCTTCTCCTAAACAACCATCTTTTGAAGTGTACAAGGCATAGATCTAATTTGTTCCTAAGTAGCAGTTTTTCATTCCATACCAGCCTGAGGAATTTTGCAGACAAACTGATTACATGCTGCTATGGGAACTAGGGATCACCTCACCCTCTTGTACCATAAACCATGCCTTCCATAGATACTGCTTATTCATTCTATTCCTGAGTGCAGCCTTCATGTGGCACTGTGAGGTTGTGGTATCTTTGTCCCCACTCCTGAGTATACACAATTAATAAATGGCTATTTCTGTGTCCAGTGTTGTTTGGACACCATATAACCATAGTGTGGAAATTACTTCCTCACCTTATGGGGTAAATAGAAGGTCATTAAAATAAGCTCTTATGAATTCCTTTGGGATGGTAGATAATCCAGAAAGAAATCTTTACCTGGGGCTGTATATTAGTTATCTCAGGCTATCATAACAAACTACCACAGACTGGGTGGCTTAAACATCCAAAATTTATTTTCTTATTGTTCCAGAGGCTGGAAGCCCAAGATCAAGGAGCTGGCAGGATTATTTACCTCTGAGGCCTCTCTCCTTGGCTTGAAGATAGCTGCCTTCTTCACTTGTCTGTCTCCTTGTGTGAATGCATCCCTGGTATCTCCTTATGTGTCCTAATCTCTCCTTACAAGGATCCATTCAGACTGGATTATAGTTTACCCTAATGGCCTCATTATAACTTAACCATCTCTTTAAAGGCCTTATGTGCAATACAGTAACATTCTGAGGTACTGGGTGCTATGACTTCAACAAGAATTTGGGGGGAAACAAAATTTAGCCCCTAAAAGGCAGGAATGAAAGGTGTCTTTACTCTTATCTGAAAGCAGGAGCATATAGTGCACACATAAATGTCCTTTGCACATTTTCTCCAGAGAGTTTCTGAGAAATAAGGTAGAAGTCCCTAAGGTGAGATGCATAGAAGCCACTGTGTTGACACTTTTTACCTTGAATGAGTAGAGCCAGATCCCATTGCATTAAAAGAGTATTTTATACAATAAAGTTTCAGGATACAAAATCAATGTACAAAAATCCATTATGTTTCTATATACTAACAATGCAATTTCAGAAAAAGAAATGGAAAAAATAATTCCTTTTGGAATTGCAACAAAAAGAATAAAATACTTAGAAATGAACTGAACAAAGGATGTGAATGACTTATACACTGAAAAATACAAGGCATTATTAAAAGAAATTGAAAAAGACACAAAGAAATAAAAAGATATTCCGTGTTCATGGACTGGAATAATTGACATAGGAAAAATGACCATATTACCCAAAGCAATATACAGATTCAGTGCAATCCTCATCAAAATACCAAAGGCAGTTATTAAAGAAATAGAACAAAAGATTTTTAGCAGATTTGTATGGAACCACAAAAGACCCCAAATAGCCAAAGTGCTCCTAAGAAAAAGAACAAGGAAGCATATATGTATATATAACATGAAAAAATAATGCTAAGTGATCCAAGACATATGGAAAAAGTTGAGAACTATATGATTTCACTCATATGTGGGATATAAAACTGAAGGTAACAACAAACAAAAACTCATAGACACAGACAACAGTATGGTGGTTACCCAAGGGGAAGTGGGGAGGGAGGGAGGTAGAAAAGGGTAAAGGGGGTCAAATATATGGTGATGGAAGATTTGACTTTGGGTAGTGAACACACAATGCAATATACATATGACATTATTGAATTGTACACTTGAAACCTATGTAATTTTATTAATCAATATCACCCCAATATATTTCATTAAAAAAATAACTCACACGAGAGCATTTTTATAAGGTTATCTTAAGTGTAATTGGGCAAATTCTAAGTGAGGGATAGATTTTGGTGGGGAAAAAGCAATAGAATATGGAGGTGGTTTGGATGGAAGGACAGCTGGAAAGGACTGAATGAGTTGGTCTTTGACAAATTTTAAGAGCTCTGAGTTTCTTCCAGGTTTTAGGAAAAAACGCATCAATATTAAATAATAAATACTATAATGGGGAAGCTATTTAATTTTACATACTAAAGCAAATTTTTGGCTGATTTGGTGTTCTTTTGTCTGAGAGCATTGTAATTTCTGTGACATATTCTTGATTTTAATTAAAAAAATTCTTAGAATGATGTTGTCTAGGCAAAAATCATAACTGCTATTCATTATATATATAAGCAATATTTGCCAGTGATCCTGGCAGATACTTTACATACAGTACATACATTCCCATAGTCTTATAAGATAGGCTTTATCAAATTCAGTTGTCAAATGAAGGCTTGCAATATATCCTCATATTCACAGGTGTGTAAGTGACAGAACTAGACAAGACCCATGGTCTGAATTCTTCTAGGGCACGCACTGTTCCATCACTCCCACCCTGAAGCAGATCTTGTGTATCTTTATTCACTTTTCTTCTCACTACTCCAAAATGTATCTCAGGCTATTCAAAAAATAATATATATTTTTTTTGCTCAAAGTACTAGATTGGAATACATAGCCAGAGCAGTAAGAATACCAAAATAAATGAGCAGTACAAATAATGAAATAATATAATATCAGGTAATAATATAATCATCTACATATGTCAGTTAACCTCAAAAGATCAGGTGTTACAAAATTATCTGGTTCAGCACATTTCCTATACTAAGTAAGTAAATCTATTACAATTGAAGTTACATTAAGAGGCCAAGTGTGGGTCATAAAGAGAAGGAACAGAACAGTATTTGTTTGTTTTTTGTTTTTGTTTTTTGTTTTTCCTCTGATAGTCCACCGCCAATCCTGAGTTCTCTGGTTTGTTCTTTAGCTTCCCATCTCGCATCACTCATGAGACACAGAGCCATTCTCTGCAAAATTTAAAATAGGAATAACTCAAGAGTTTGCAGGGATGTGGCATTTCTGGGAAAAAAGCTTTTCATTGAAGAGGTGGGAGCCAAGATAAGGACCCAGATTAATGACTCAATCATATATAGTTTTATGCAGAGACTTCCCTTCACTTGTTCTTGGACCTACACTGTCAAGATGACTTTGGCACGGACAATCTCAGAGGTAAGGACCTTGTTGTAAAGGGTGGGCGGTGGGGAGAGGGAAGTGTCTAAGGTTCTGAGAAAAGTATAATCAGAATCCTCTGGGAAACTGAGGAGTACCATCCACTCCAGAACAGAGGGGGCGCTGGAGATCCCACCAAGCTGTCATCCTTGAAAGGTCGGGTCATTGGTGAAGTGAAAGGCAGTGCTCACTTTCTCTAGCGGTTTCAAGAAGTGAGACTTTGCCTCAGGCAGTGGCCACAGGACAGGCGACTGAGGAGTCCCAGGCTGCAGCAAGAGTTAAGGTGAGGAGCCCAAATGAAGAATGAGGGAATCCCTCCCCACCCCAGAGGCAAACCTCTGCCACTCCCCCTAAAGCCCTGCCCCTGTTCTCAGGCCTAGGGAACCCTGGGCATGGCAGTCAGGCCGAGTGAGATTTCCAGCCGGAGGGTCATAGAAGGCTGAGAGCCTTGGTATAAGTGGGCAGCCTCAATTTAGGAGAGGGAGGAGATAGAAGATATTAATAAGTGTCAAGGTGAGTTAACAGGCAGAAATTTTTGCCAAGACCCTGTTGCAACTCCCGTAAGATCCAAGCATGGAGGTAGGGTAGATCGAGCCTTCCTTTCCTGCTTGATGAATCAGGAAGTAGAAGTCCTTGGCTTGAGGGGGCGGGTACCATGCCCTGCAGGAAATCAATCAGAACTCTGAGTGAGGTCCTGGGGAACCAGCAGCCCCAGAACAGTGAGGTGGCACAGAACTTGCCCCTGCCATCAACCCCAAGGAGCCCTGTGCAAGGCTATCAGGCTTCTTCCACAACAATTGCACAGAGATATGAGTGCCTTAGTCTGAGGGGAGGGGCCTCAAGTTAGCAAAGTAAAGCATCCCAAGCATGGCTAGGAATTCACGCCATTTTGATAGCCTGAGATTCCTGTGCATTTGGTAATATGATGACTGACACTCATTTTCTCCTGTGGTGTGATAGGAGGTTGGGGTGGGGGGGAGTGAGATATTTTGTTTAAAACGGATGGTTTATTCTCACAGTAGGAAGATTTTCAGATCTTTTCAGGAGTTAAGCCCCCCCCCCACAGACCATGATATCTGAGAGAACACCCGTAACAAGGGTACAAGAGTACCCCTATTCTCAACCTTGAGGACAGTGGGCACATGTGGTAACCCTTATCCTCCTGGGGAGAGAAAGGGTTCTCAAGAAATGTTGGCAGGAGAGAGGACTCCTAGGCTATGTCAGGAGTCAAAGGACAGATTGAGGGGACCAGCCATTATCGAATAGATAACAACAAATCTGCGCCCCACCTTTGCATTCAGAACTTAAAGGCTCATTGCAGGGCTGGCAGGTTAAGGCTCATCATTACTAATTTACATCAAATCTACGAGAGAAGAGATCTTTACTGAGAGGGTGCAGCCACCAGTCAGCACAAGAGTTTTATAACAGGTACTACCTGAAGACCAGGTGAGTGCCCTGAATAAGAAGTGAGGACCAAAGCAGCTCATAAGAGAGAAAGCTCCAAATAACTCTCAATTTGGTGCCCCCTGATAGGGACAGGGGCTAAGGAAACTTTTCACTGTCTTCTCTGGGGTATCAGGGAGCTGCTGGCTTTGGTTTGAAGTATCAACTTCATAGCAAGCAGAACAGAGGGGCCCCAGGAACTGCCAATACTTGACATGATGTTCCTGATTGTGAACTGAGAATACCCCGCACACTAGAGCAGAGGCTCCCCACTGGCAGCCCCCCCACACTCTGCTATTACCCAGTACACCTCAGGCATGGTTGACAGGCTACAGCCTAAGGATCCCTCTTAACTTCTTCCACAGGGCTCTCAGGTCTGATGAGAACAAGAGCCCTGAGGGTTCCTGGAGCACTGCCCTCAGACCCTGCAGAGGTGGCCTTGAGTAGAGCCAAGGTGGAACCTCCCTGCTGAAGGTGCTCACACCATCTCATTCTCCTTCCTCCAGGTATCCATATCTCCTGAACTTCTGTCCATATTTCTGCCTGCTGTTCCTGACCATAGTGTCATCATGCCTCGGAGTCACAAGAATAAGCATCAGGCCTACGAGAAATGCTACCAGGCCCAAGGTGAGACTCAGGGTTGTGAAGGTGCTAAGGCTACTGCAGTAGCTGAGGAAGAGTCCACTTCCTCCTCCTCACCTCAGTGTGAAGGTAATACCCAGAGTCAGCCTGCTGCCGAGTTATGCAGCACTTCCTGGGAGCCTCAAAGCACACCGATCACCACTACTGTAGTCATTTCTTGCCCTGGATCTGACAAAGCTTCCAACAGCCAAGATGAGGATACAGCAGAAGCCTCTGAAGCCCCACCCTCCACTGAGAGCTCAGACACAGATAATTTAACCAAAGTCGTCATGCTTTTGGAGCGATTCCTTCTGTACAAGTATAAAATGAAACAACCCATTAAGAAGGAAGATATGCTGAGGGTTGTCGGCACATATTACCAAGACAAATTTGCTGAGATCCTCAAGAAGGCCTCTGAGCACATTGAGGACGTCTTTGCATTAGATGTGAAGGAAGTCGACTCAACCAGTCACTTATATGACCTTGTCAGCAAACTGAAACTCCCCAACAATGGGAGGGTGCGTGCTGGCAGAGGCTTACCCAAGACCGGTCTCCTGATGAATATCCTGGGCATGATCTTCATTAAAGGCAACTGTGCCACTGAGGAAGACATCTGGCGACTCCTGAGTCTGATGCGAGTATATGCTGGAAGGAAGCACTTCATCTATGGGGAGCCCAGGAAGCTCATCACCAAAGATTTAGTGAGGCTAAAGTACCTGGAGTACCGCCAGGTGCTCGGCAGTGATCCTCCACGCTACGAGTTCCTGTGGGGTCCGAAAGCACATCTTGAAACCAGCAAGATGAAAGTCCTGCAGTTTTTGGCGAAGATCAATGATACCGTCCCCAGTGCTTTCCCATCCTGTTATAAAGAGGCTTTGCAAGATGAAGAAGAGAGAACACGGGCCATTCGATGCAGCAAGGACTGCCTCTACTGCTGAAGTTGGTGCACCTTCCAGGGCAATGGCCAGTAATGTCTTCCCACCCCTAGATAAGTTTGAGGTTTCTTGTCCTCTAGACAAGAATATACAACATAACAATAGGAATTATATTTTTGGAAATGTAAAAGAAACCCATAGTAAAATAGTTGAGATAATAGAATAGAAAAAAAAAAGATCAGTATTAGTCTTCTTTGTCTCTTTTAGTCTTCAGTTGTGCAAAATTAAATGAGTTATATACTCTGATGTTCTTAGCTTATTAAGAAACATGAGACATTAAAATCGTAAATTAGACATTGTGTTTGTTGGCTCTTTTTATCCATCACACATTGAGTATGTGCTCTTTGGAAGACTCAGTGTTAGCTGGGGATGCT
Organism: Macroglossus sobrinus; assembly: GCA_004027375.1. NCBI lineage: Eukaryota > Metazoa > Chordata > Mammalia > Chiroptera > Pteropodidae > Macroglossus > Macroglossus sobrinus. Next base: position 285,258 of record PVKZ01001924.1, on the reverse strand, counting down.
GAAGAAAGCCCAGCCTCTACTCATATAATTTTAAAGCCTGTGAGTTGCACCCATGTGAGCAAGATGTCAAAATACCCTTTATGACCTGTAGGTAAAATTAAAAGAATGGGTAAAGAAGAGGGTATTCATTATGGGAGAAGTTAAGTGGAAATTTCCTGTGCAAGCAGTTCGGGACTTGAGGAACCTTTAAGTCCTCAAGGGATATAATTTTCATTTACGCTATATGGTAGGCTGGTTATGGAAATGGTGCGGTCCTCCACTGATATGCTTCATAGTTGAGAGACAATAGTGTGTGTTAGTCTGTTTGGGCTGCTAAACAAAATACCACAGACTGGGTGGCTTAGACATTTTAACAATTAATGTGTCAGCAGGTTCAGTTCCTGGTGAGAGCTCTCTTCCTGGCTTGCAGACAGCCACCTTCTCCCTCTATCCTCACATGACAGAGAGAGAGTTCTTGTCTCTCTTGTCCTTATTATAAGAACACTAATTGCATCATGGCCACCCCATCCTCATGACCTCATCTAAACCTAATCTAAACCTAAAAACAACAAATGAACAGGACAAACTAACAGAGACTCATAAGAGACAAACAGGGACAATAGACTAGTGGTTACCAGAGAGGAGGGAGGAGGGCGGAGGGGAGAGGTAGACAGGGTAAAGAGGATCAAATATGTGGTGACAGAAAAAATCTAACTATGGGAGGTGAACACAGTGTAAACATATATATGCCTTACTGTTAAAGTATACAGCTGAAACTTACTGGATTTCATTAACCAATGTCACCATAGAAATAATGAAAGAATGAATGAATGAATGAATGAATGAATAAAATTTAAAAGAAAAAATAACACCTAATTACTTCTCAAAGACCCCATCTTTAAATAAGATCACACTGGGGGTTAGGGTTTTAACATATGATAGAAACACAGTCTATAATGGAAAACTGCTGCTATGAGTTACTTTGGGACTATGGGTAAACCAGAAAAAAATTTCTACTTGGGGAAAGAAAGTGCCCTTTGTTCTTGTCCCACTGCAGATGAACACAGTATGCAGACTAGGTGTTCTATGTGCATCATCTCCAGGGAGTTTCTGAGAAATAAGGGTGATATTCCTTAGAGGTGAGATGCAAAGAAGCCACTGTGCTAACACTTTTTGCCCCAATTTGGAAGAGCCAGACCCTGCTTCATTAAAATGGAATTTAAATTAGATTATCTTGAGTGTAATTTGGCAAACTCTTAAGAGAGGGCTAACTTTTGTGAGGGTGTAATGAATATAAGTAGAGGTGGTTTGGAGGGAAGGGCAACTGGGAGGGATGGAAGGACTTGTATCTTGACACCAATTCTGGGAGCTTGAGTTGCATCCAGCTGAGGAAAGCAACACCACACCTCAATTAAATGATAGGTATTCTAATGAGGAAATTTTACTTAGTTTTGCTAGTGAAGGAGAATTTTTGGTTGATTAAGTGTTCTTTTAGAATACTGCATATTCTCTGATATCTAGATTTAAAAAAAAAATTCCAAAGGAGGTGGGTGGTATCATCTGGGATCAAAATAATAATATTAACTGCCAATCTTCAAATATTGGGCAATATTTGCTAGTCATTTTGCCATGTGGTTTATATATAGTACATGCATTTCAACAGTCCTACTAAGATAGGGTTTTACCAAACTCACTTAGAAGATGAAGAACTTGCAATTTGTTCAAGATCACAAGACTGGTTAGTAGCAGAACTGGGACTAGGCCTCTGGTCTGAAATTGTCTAGGGGCCACATTGTTGTACTTCTCCCAAACCGGAGGCAGACCTGTACCTTAATTCTTTTCTTTCCTCACTATTCTAAAATATTTCTCAGGCAATAAAAAGGCACCTGAGCCAAAGTACTAACGATAAGTCTGTTGAAGGGGAAGGTAAATATGACAATGAATCAAAATTTGGGGATAGTCCTGGGGTTTCATTTTCCCAGGATCTCACTGAGAGCTAACTGCCCAGGAGCTAGTATTTTTGTCTAGTTTCAGCTTTTTCCATCGTCATAGTTCCCTCCCCTCAAGATTTCCCCAGAATGTTCTCCTTCCATGGAACATGACCTGCTGACCAGCTCTTCACTGCAGCCTCCTCTGAGGGTGTACCCTGCTCACAGTGGAGCAGACAGCTCATATCACCTGCTCTCCTAACAGGGCATCCCAGTTCCTTGGCAGTCACTCCTCTGGATCTATATCATCTTTCTATTCCTGTTTATGTGGTAATTTAGAGGTCTGCCTGCCTGCCTTCCTGCCTGCCTTCCTTCCTTCCTTCCTTCCTTCCTTCCTTCCTTCCTTCCTTCCTTCCTTCCTTCCT
>PVKZ01001924.1:25115-282826 GCA_004027375.1 Macroglossus sobrinus | reverse complement strand
CTCTTATTTTTTATCCAAATAGGATAAATGGCATTTAAATAAGTATTACTTTAAAAATGTGAAAAATCTCGATAGAAAATGGTTGAGATCAAGAGACAGTGCAAAATAGAAAGTTATTATGTTGAGTGAAATAAGTCAGACAGAGAAAGATAAATATATGATTTCACTTACATGTGGAATCTAAGGAACAAAAAGAACAAACTAATCAAAAACAGACTCACAAATATAGACACAATTTGGTGACAAAGGGGAGGGGGTTTGAATAGGGGAAGAAGAACCTTTGATCTTTGTTTCTTAAAAAAATAATTCTTGTGCCAGAGAGACACATTTCTGGGTTTACAAATTTTGCTTTTCTAGAGTTCTGTGAGAATTGATACGCACAATTGTTTTCACTGCATGAAAAAGCAGTTTGTGAAAATTGAAATATAAGCCACAATGCTAAAATATTGCACGGGTCCAAAGCCACCTGTTATCCATGAATACAATACTGCTCTTAAAGTATTATATGGTAGCTTAAAAGTTTCAAATATTGTAGGGATAGTATACAGTGTACTAAAATTTTTTTAAAAAATTAAATGGGACTAGTTCATGATACGGTCTAGTGGCATATAACATTTCTCCTAGAGAAACAAAGATATTTTAGGACCAATGCATAAAAAAGAAGCTCAGATTTCTTCCTTTCCCTGCCACTTATGTGATCATCCTTATTAAATAGTCTTTTAAATTCTCAAAATACTTTTTTTCAGCTTTTGCAAATGGGCAGTTACTCATTTGCAAATAAAGAATGTTCATTTTTTGATTTGCAGTTTCTCTAACATAATAAATTCTTATATGTAATGAGGAATTCTTTAATTGCTGCAAACTAAGAAAGAGTAAATTTCTTAATTCAATAAAATCTTTAAAATTATATACCATACTATTCTTTACAAGGTGACAGTATCATATTATACAGGTTGTTTATTGTATAAGTTATTATTTTTGTCTGACCAAAACATAGAGTATAAATTTTATTTATCTAAATTGAAATTATTATACTTACCTGTAATTGAGTTAAACTTTTAATCTGATTATTTATTGTGAAAGTAAAAAGCATTAAATGGCTAAAGTAATAAAGAAAGTGATTTCTGATCTTTTATTTTGTATTGGCTTTGCTAATTGTGAAAACAACAGAAATACCACAAATTAGAACACCAATAAATTATTGTTGACAATAATTGACAATAGTCCTAACAGACATTAACATACTGATACTTAATATGAACAAAGAATTATAAATTTCCTTTTGAAGGATATCTCTATTCTAAGTATTTAGCATAGCATCAAGCATATTCTCAATGCTTAATAAATGAAATAAGTAAGTGAATTGATTAACAGCATTATACATTCAATTATAGTTGGCATTATTATACTGAATCACATTCTCCTAGAAATTGGTTATTCCTCTATGAAATTTATGTTAATTGTTTTAATCAGAATATCAACTTAATATCAACCTAGATAATAAAAAAATACTATGTAGAGCAAATGAATGCCTTTAAAATTTCACAATAGAGGTCCATCAAATGTGAGATATGAAAAGGACCATTAAAGTACTAAAAAGAGATTCCAACAAACCCCCTCCTTGACTTGTATTTTATAAAATAAGATTGTACGGGAAATGACAAAAACCCATTCAAAAATCTAAGGAATAAAATCAATTAGAAATTACTGCTCTTGGCTATAAGTTTGGTGGTCATGTTACCAAAATTGAGTTAAACTTTTTTCCTCAATGTGAGACAAAAGTAATGGTTATTTACACCAATTCCACTTCTTGGTTTGGAGTAACTAGTTCCAAAGTGCCAAATAAATTTCTGATGATGGATGATTCTTTTACTCTCTTAAAGTGAAAAGAAGCAGAATTTGCCAATCCCAAATATGTCTCTTTGGCATAAGAATTATTTTGAGCTGATTTATTTTTCAGAACTGCAGACAAAGGACAAACTCTGAAAACACTTTTTAAGAGACATTTATAAGGGAAATTTACATTTGTAAAGTTACTTCCTTCTCTCTACCAATGGAGAAGGCAAGTACTTAAAACTGCATAACAACCTTACTCTTGTTTACTGTGCTTTATCTCATAACTCTCATAACTGGCGCGCACACACGCATGCACACACACACACACACACACACACACACACACACATTCTGTCTTTAGTTGGAGATGGCATTTAAGGTATTGGATTGGGCTAATTTGGAGAGTTACTCAGTTTTCCTGGGTTTCTCCTATGTGTACAGAAGATATGCATATTATTAAACTTCTGTTTAATTTGATTTTTTTCCTGATAATCTGTCTTAGGGTAGAGATAAAATTATTTTTCTTCCCCTACAAACATGTATTTGTTAAAATACACATTTCATCAGATATATCATTTTGCTCACTTTGTTTTACTGCTTTGCAAGCTTTATTACTGTTATTGGAAGTAATATTTAATTACTAACTATTCTCCAAATTGCCCAGGCAGTTAAATAGATAGACATCTATCACATCTTAAACACTAAATACTAAATGAAGAAGGGTATATTTTTTGAAAATTTTTTCCTTGGAATCAATCATATTATTTTATGACTTCTTTGACTCAAAGAAAGAGAGTGATTCCTCTTAAATTCTATTTCACATAATAACAACCTAGTTCTTTCTATTAACTCTTTCACTGTTATAAACTTTTAGAAGTGATTTTTTACAATATCATGGCCAAAAGTTACTGGCTGCTAAAATAATTTGTAACTTAGAAATGAAATCCAGAACAAATAGATTACTTTCTAATTTGTCTGAAAGGAGTTTTGGACCCCATAGGTAAATATTTAACTTAGCTTCATGGTGAATAAGCTATTGACAAAAATCTCAAATTGATAACCATAATATTTACCTTTTTATGTAATACACTTGATAAATCATAGATTCAAAAATTGATTCTTAGTTCTTTGGTATCAATGATAAATATAAAATGATTTTTATGCCTTCTAACACCGGTCTGGGATTTTGAAAATATATTTAAGATGTTCTGGAAATGGACTGTCTTGTTTCTTACATGTATCTGTTAAGGCAGGTACCCACTTTTAAAGCTAGTTTTTAAACAGTATTTTAGGATTTAGTTTTAGCAAGTTTGTCTCTGAATAAAAAGAGAATTGTCAGTGTGATTTCACTCTCTAATGTGTAATCACTTATTGCTAAGTCAGTTTTATTTGAGTATATATTATATATTTAACCCTTTGCCTCGGATCCAATGTAATTAACTTTTTCAAGTGATTTTATTGGATTAAGCAAAGATAGAATTGGTGATCTATTGGTCAGCTTAACCTTCAGTTATTTCACTTTAACAGGTGAAATTTTAACAGAATTCAAATACGTCTTTAGAAGTTAGTGCTATAATTTCTGTGTAAATATTTGTGGAACTTGGTTTAAATTTGATTTTGATTATTTGAATAAAATATTCATGTGTAAGAACTGAAAACTAAATATAGGAAAACTAGTTTTGTTGAATTATTTATCAATATTGTTGAATCTAGTTTTGTTCAATGAAGGAAAAATACATTCCTTAATTTATTTTATATGAATATGTTCCACATTTTAGCTATTTGTGTAACAGTTTTATATTTGTCATGTCTATATATGATTCTGTATCATTTATTGATTTTAAAAATCTTTTTGTATTTTAGAAAATATTAAAAGTGGAAAGTTGATATCATTGCTATCAGTTAAAACAGCAATGTTCAATTTGTGTTAAATTCATTAAAATGAATGAATGAATGAATGAATTTAGGGGGGATTCCAAGTGTTTTCCTATTAAAATTAAAGCTTGTACCAAAGGGAAGTAGAATTTGCCACCCTCAAATATGCCTCATTGGGATATTACTTATTTTAAGAAGGTTATTTATAAGAAACAGAAGACTCAGGAAAAACCTTTAACTTTCTCTTAACTGCCTAAAGTTATTTGGATAGAGGACCTGCTCCAGGGAGGGAGCTATCATCCTAGATAATAGTTTAATATAAACTAGGTGTGACAGACAGGAAGGAACGTGACAAGGCCCATTTGAACAAAATCCTCTTTGTGTCCCATTGTTAAAAATGGCACAGCAAGCATTTGTTTACTACACTTGCTTTTATATCTCCCTGTGAATTGCCTTTCTTGCCTTTCAAATTCTAAACCACTAGCCCCCCAACCCTTCTCCTAACTCAAATTGGCATATAAACCTTAACTGTCCAAACAGTCTCTAGTCTCATATTTTTATGGAAACCCAGAATATAATTAAATTTGATTATTTTCTTCTATTAATTTGTCATATGTCATTATTATTATTCAACCAGCCAGAAGAACTAAGAGGGGAAAGAGGAAAATTTCCCCTCCCAGACAGTACTGTTGGTATATTTTTGAATATACCCATTTGTATGAATCCACAAAGTTGATTTAATTTTAATAAAGTCATACATGGCAGATTTTGTTACAAATACATTTATTTCTTTTTCCCGTTTTGTTTTTTTTTTCATTTTTTTGGTTCTTTAGATTCCACATATAAGTTAGATCATATAGTATTTGTCTTTCTCTGTCAGACTTATTTCACTTAATATAATGCCCTCAAGTTTCATCTATGTTGTTGCAAATGGCAGGATTTTCTTCTTTTTTATGGCTGAGTAAAATTCCATTGCTGACTGACTTCTAAAAATGTGCATTCAATACAAATTGACATGCCATGCTTACTCTTTTCAGACATCCATCTAAGTAGGCATTCTTCTAATTTAATTACCATAGCAACTCTATGAGGCCAGATGTTTTATAAAAAATGTCACAGACTTTCATGATATCACTTTACTAGCCATGTATCCTCGAGTTGATTGTATTAAGTAAAACAAAAACTGGAAAAAAATAACTTCCATGGAAATTCTTCTTGTTCTCCCTGATTATAGTGAATAATTTGGAGTGACAGGTATTTATTTTCTCCAAAGCTTATTATTACACACTCTCACTTTCTTTTCAGTTCCTTATGCTGAGGGAATATATAATAGTTTATCCACATCTCCAATGAGAATGCTAAAGCTGCAACTCTAACTGATGATTGGATAGTTTTTTGATGTCTCTTATCCCTTCTCTCTGATATTATAGAAATCAGAATGGCAATTGTAAATACTTCACCCTAGAACTTTCTTCTTCAGACTAGAATTCTTCTAGCCAGAAACAAAAGTAATTAAAGGGCCAAGAAAATGTGATTTTGGGAGAAATATTGAAGGGATGAGCAGAAAAGATGAAAGGGATTAAGAAGTACAAATTATAAAGAATAGCACAGGGAATATAGTCAATAATGTTGTAATGACTATATACAGTGTCAGATGAGTATTAGACTCATAGTGGTAATGACTTCATAAGGTATATAGATGTCTAATCACTATGTTGCACACCTGAAACTAATATAGTATTGTATGTCAACTATAATTAAAAAATAAGTTTAACAATTCAAAATTTTAAAATAAATTTAAAAATAAAAACAAAAATTTTTTAAATTAAAAAAGAAAAATAAAGAAAAAAAAGAAACTTATTTACTCTTCTTTGCCTAAAGCCTTCAGGAAAGGCCAAGATATTTTTATTTGTTTATATTTGGCTTAAAGGCAAACTATTTCAACTTCTGTAATATTTTTATACAGGTACAGGTTTAAATATATAAATTACAGGATTATAAACCTGGAAGCAAATTACCAAGATCTTCTCATTTTCTGATATAGAAATAGACTATCCATATCAAGAAAAATGGTTTTATGACTCTGTGTTCTGTTATTTTCTTTAGTATCTTCAAAGATAATGTAGATTAATCTAATTAATGTCATTAATGTAATTAATGTAGATTAATATTGTTATATTAAAAGCCTCATTTCCCTTTATTATATATTAAAGGAAAATGTAAGTACATTTTTGTTGCTGTTGTTGCTTGGCCTTATGTTTCATTTCTCTTATTTGATTACTTATTATTTTTTATTATTGCTTTTCTTTATCCTTACTGTTACAAGTAAAATAACCTTCATTGTAATATTTGGTATTTTTGTTATATACCACTGAAGGTTGTACCCAAAATATAACTATTAGTTTAACAGATCAAAATATATATTTACCTTAAACATTTTCTAAAAGTAATTCCTCAGTTCTTATTCATACGATTTCATTAATCATATAGAAGAGACCAAGGCACAAATTGTGATTAGTGTTTATATTTTCATTCTGGTTATTTTGTTTTTGTGTTTGCAACCTATTCATTAAATGTATTTGCTTACAACATGCACCACATATTTTGGCTTTATTCCCAATTAACCTCTTCCCACTCAAGTATCTGCTTCCTTGTCACTTTCAGCCAGTTGTGGTCACTGTAGATTAGATTTTATTTGAAACAGTTCTACTTTTAGTTTAGGATATTTTCTAAATCAGAAGTGTAAACAGCACCTTCTGTTCTTTTATATTCTCCCTAATATAAATGTCAAAATTATATATCCAATATATACATAAAGTTGCCAGATGACTTTACCAGCACCTAAAATCTGGGTTGATGAGTTATGTTTGAAGCATAAACATCAGTTATATCTCCTGTCATGAAACTATTAGGGGTGACCAAATGTCATCAGCATTGATCTGTGTATATTAGATTCTCAGAAGCCCCTGATTTCATGATAAGAATCTGCTTTGGGTTCTATAAGGAATCCCAAACACATAAGAATTTCCAAAGCAAAACAGGCATGTTATATATATTTTTAAGAGAAAGTTTTAAAACTTATTTTTAGAATTTGGTCATTTTAATGTCTTTATTATATTTCAGATGTCCCATTATATTTACTGATCAAGAAAATGCTCATTTTTCATAAATCACAAACGTTAAAATAATTCCTTAAATTCATCATTGTTTATAGGCAATAATTTACATTTTTGATATTATATTGCACTTTAGTTGGAAGTTTTCCATAATTACTTAAAAAATATTCTGTTTAAGAGAAAAACAAATACTATATGATTTCACTTATAAGTAGAATCTAAGGAACAAAAAGAACAAACTAATCAAAAACAGATTCACAAATATAGAGGACAATCTGGTGATGGCAAGAGGGGAAGGGGGTTGTGAGGCTGGGAAAAAGAGGTGAAGGTTTATAGAAGGACAAATTAATAGCTGATAGATGGTCATGGGGATGGGGTGCATGGCATAGAGAATGAAGTTAGCATTAATATGATGGCTAGGTGGAGGGCCAGGGGAGGGAGGGAGCAATTAGGGGTATCATTCTATAAACTATACAAATGTCTAGCCAATGTACTATATACTTGAAACTAATAATAAAATTAATAAATAAATATTCTGTTTATTTTCTCTGATGTATTATAATTTTAAAATGCACCTACAGTTAAAAGGTAGAGAAGAGGCAAGAGAACATTTTAAATGTTAAATCAAGCTATATTCAGAGCCTGAAATATGCTGATTAGCCCTATAGCCAGACCACAGGACACTTTCAGAACAAACAAAGATTTCTGCTGGGATTGCTAATAAACCATTTCCCCACACCATGAAGGGGTGGGGAAGAAAAAAAAAACAGAAAAACAAGAGTATTTAAGTTAAGCCCTACACAAAATAAAATCATTCATTCCCTATAGCTAAAACCATGGGGAACCTGTGGATCAAAGCCTGAGAACTGCCAGCAGGCCTTTCACACTACATGTTTTTACCTTTTAGTTCAGCATACTCATCTTTTTTCACTGTATGTCTATATCATCAAAGGAAAATGGATAAACAAAATCTCTAAACTGTAATTCACTGAAACTAAGAATGATATATAAACTGAAGTCCCTGAACACTCAGGGTCCCTCTCAGTGTCTTTTTCTCTGTCCTGTCATTGTCTCTGTCTCTGTCTGTCCCTCTGAGTTTCTCTGGGTCTCTCTCAATCTCTGCCTCTCAAAGGAGATCACCCTCTCTGTCTGCCACTTCTCTAATTAATTTTCCTTTTTTTTCTTTAACTTTGGTGTGTGTTTGAATTTTTTCTTGCACTCAGCCAAGAACTCTCTCTCCATACAGGGCTTGAGATTCTCCCACTGCGACCCAACTCAGAAATTTGCCCTGTCCTGCTTCAGTTATGCCACCTTCAAATTAAAACCATTCAATCATATTCCCATCTGATCTTGGAAGCTAAGCAGGTTGGGCCTGGTTAGTACTTGGATGGGAGACCACCTAGGAAGACAGGGTGCTGTAGGTGGAAGGAAGGAAGGAAGGAAGGAAGGAAGGAAGGAAGGAAGGAAGGAAGGAAGGAAGAAAGAAAGAAAGAAAGAAAGAAAGAAAGAAAGAAAGAAAGAAAGAAAGAAAGAAAGAAAGAAAAAGGAAGATTCAATTATTAATTGGTAGATAAAATGGAATAGAAATGAATGAACATAGAGTTGATAAATGAGAGAAAATAAAATAATCCAAAGGAAAAAAATCATAATAGTAAAAAGAAAAGTCACTAGGAGATATGAATAGCAGCATGTGCATGTCAGAGAATAAATCCATTGATGAAGAAGAGAAGTAGAAAAATGAAAACAAGAAAGGATGACTTGAAACAGATATTTTTGGATAAAAAGCAGTGAATATTTACTCTATATATCCCCAGGAGTCTTAAAGGAAAAAAAAATACAGAAGAACTGGAGCAGAGAAGAGACTTTTCCTGAGAAGATAGAAAACTCTGATTTTGTGGTTCAAATAGTTCACATTTTATGAAAGAGATATAATCAGAGGACTTACATACAGATGGCCAACAGGTGCATGAGCAGGTGCTCAGCATCACTAATCATCAGGGAAATGCAAATCAAAACCACAATAAGATATCACCTCACACCTCTCAAAATGGCTATTATCAAAAGACAAGATATAACAAGTGCTGGTGAGGATGTGGGGGATAAAAAGGACCCTTGTGCACTGTTGGTGGGATTGTAAACTGGTGCAGTCACCCTGAAGACAGTACGAAGATTCCTCAAAATATTAAAAATAGAACCACTCTATGATCCAACAATCTTACTTCTGGGTTTTTATCTGAAGCAAACAAAAACATTAACTTAAAAAGATATATATGCTCCCATGTTCATCGTAGCATTATTTACCATACCTAAGACATGAATATATAGTAGTCATCTAAAAAAAAAAAAAAGGAGATTCTGTCATTTGTGACAACATGGTAGGCATTGAGGGCATTATGCTAAGTCAAATAAGTCAGACTGAGAAAAAATACTGTATGATCTCACTTATTTGTGGAATTTAAGAACAAAAACAAAAACAAACAAACAAATTGACAGATACTGAAAACAGATTGGTGGTTGCCAGAGGTGGGGTAAGTGAAAAGGGTGAATGGAATCAAAAGGTACAAACTTCTAGTTATAAAATAAATAAATCTTGGGATTTAAGGTACAACATGCTGACTACTTAATAATATTGTAATGTATATTTGAGAGCTGCTAAAAGAGTAGATCTTAAAAGTTCTTATAAGAAAAAAACTTATAATAACTATGTATGGTGTTGAATGTTAAGTAGACTTACTGTGGTGAACATTTCACAATATACACAAATACCAAAACATTACCTTGTATACCCAAAACTCATAATGTTACATGTCAATTATATCTCCATGAAAAAAAGAGATAAAATCAGATTATATCCAATTAAATACTTGAAAATGAAGATGGAAGGAAAATTCTTGATGCACACACTGAATCCAAAAGGAATTGGAAAAAACTTAATATCTAATCCATTTAATAATGATCTGTACACAATTAACTAATACTTTCTGCCATTCTACAATGATAATAAGATGTCATGAAACTTAGCATCACAGAAGTTAAGTTTGTTAAAGTCACAAAACCAGTAAGTGACAGAGCTGGGAGTCAAACCAAAGCTTTTATATGCTTTGCTCTTAATAATTTACTACTTTACTATCTCCATTTAAGGCTGTATAATAATGCAGAGAAATGTCTCTACATATATATGAGATAAGTACATAAGTATATAAAATTAATACACATGTACATGTTTCTATGTAAATATGTATGTACTGGTTTATGTATGCTATGCATAGATTTGTAAATGTATATGCATATATATGTATATGTGTTTACTTTTGTTTATCCATATGAGTATATATGAAGGCAGAGTGAAAAACCACACTGAGTATAAAATATAATCTGAATAATATGTGAACATGTATAGATATATTATGCACACAACCATATACAAAAATAATAAAAACGTTAGTGATGCTCTCTAAATGATTATTTTATAGGACAACTTAAAAATATAATTTTGAATACTTCCTGTTATCAACAGTGAGTGTGTGCTACTGTGTAGAATAAAAATATCATTAAATAAAAACAAAGAAACAAAAAATAAACATCATTAAATAATCGATTAAGCATACCAATTTAAGGGACAATTAAAAGCTTAACCATTTTTGATTAAATATTAAGCAAGAACACTCTTGGTCCCCATGATTATAGAATGAATAAGAATGAACCACTTGTTTGCCTCCATAATCTTACCTATTTTCAGCTTTTCAGAATTACTAGCCCTGCAAAAGTAATGTTATAAGATTGCTACTGCATTGCACAGAACATTATAAGTTTTAGTTGTGTATAGTTTTCCTAGATCATATGTCATTTTCATGTGGCTGAAAACAATATTGCTGAATCTTAGACTTTTGTCTCAGTTTGATACTTACTCAAATTGAATAAGTTATTTAAATATCTGTATATTTTAGGAACATTAATTGAGAACCTGTTAACTGCTTCTTTGTTAATGAGGTGTGCATAAAATATTGGTTTACTTATATACAGAACAAAGTGTGTATACTAGCTGGTATGTAAAATATCTTCTAAGTGATAATATCCCCTGAATAATAACACTGAAAAAAATATCATTTGAAACTGTAAATTGGCATAACATTACTTTCTAATGTCCACTCTAAGTAATAAAATGTCGGCTTCTGCTGTGGAAAAAATGGAGAAATAAAAATTTTTAAAAGTTTAATAATATTGGGGAGAGACTGATGTGTGAAGAAGAAATGAGTTTATATTTTGCTTATTAGAAAGTAAATTTCTAAAACCACTTTGAGAAGCAATTAATAGAATACAGTAAAATAAAAAAGCACATATTTTATGATGCAGTCTTTTCACTTCTGAGTATTTACACTAGAGGTGTTCACACATATTTTATTTATTTGCATTGATATTTGTAGTAATGACAAATGGGGAGAAAAAAAAACAAATGTCCATCATGAGGGTACTGACAAAAACTACAGTATACCAAGGAATACTTTGTAGTAATTAGTAAGTTTGCAATTGATATATGTGTCTTGATTTGTAAATATAACCAAGGTAACTCATTGTGTAATAAGAAAAGTAAGTGCAAAGTGATACATACAAGTTAGATTTAAAAACACTGTATGAATTATGGTAAAGACAAATAAAGCTGGGAATCCATGGGAGAAGTTTGGCTGATATATACCAACCTGGGAAAGGGAAGGGGCTTGATGGTAATGTTCAAGGAAGAATTTATCTGTATTTGTGATTTTTGTTTTAATGAGATTATATTTATTTATTGTATTGCAGTTGGATTTTGATAATGTTTAATTAAAATAATGAGTTTTTTTTCCTATTTATATAGTGCCATGGTCTAAATGTTTGTGTTCCTCCAAGATTTGTGTTGAAATCTTAATGCCCAATGTGATACTATTAGTTGGTGGGGCCTTTGATGATTAGGTCATGAGGGCTCTAAATGAGATTAATGCCCTTTAAAAGAGGCCCTAGAGAGGTCCCGTGCCCCTTTCACCATGTGAAGCTATACAAAAAGTCTATAGTCTGGAAGAGGACACTCACCTGATCATGCTGGCACCCTGATCTCAGACCTCCCAGTCTCTAGAAATGTGAGAAATCAATTTCTGTTGTTTATAAGTCACCCTATCTGTGGTATTTTACTATAACAGCCTGAATGGACTAAGACAGATAGCCACTGATTTATATATAACACAACTCTCAATATACTTTAAATATAATATGAGGGCCTGCATTTAAAAAGGTGCAAAACTCTATATTGAGGGTCATGCAACAATACATAAAAAAAGAATAAATAAACTATGTTTGAAAGATAAATTTTTTATTTGTATGATTTTAATTATTCTCAAATTAATCAAAATTAAATTTCTATTATGATTTGGAGGGATGGAAATTTATGTCTCAATAAGAGACTAGATTTTCATTGAAGGAAAAGAAATGAAATACTAAAGCTTATTTGGCAAAAGAAGAATGAATGGTGACTTCATTTATTATATCTCAAAATATCAAAAAATGAGTATTTGATATAACAGAATGAAAAGTCTAGATATATGCCCAAACTAATATGGATATAGAGACCACTTTAAAGGTGGACTTTCAAGTGAGATAGAAGAAATAGATTATTTAAAAATCTTATTCACAGCTAAAAGTTACTGGATTTCATTAACCAATGTCCCCATAAAACAATTAATTAATTAATTTTAAAAAATAACACAAATAAAAAAATTTTAAATTACAAAACATAAAAATAATATTCAGGAAACATACATTTGATGAGAAAAAATGAAGTTTAGAAAAGTACCTCATACCTTACAATAAAATACATTTCAATGTACATCTTTAAAAAATTAAAGGTAAAAAATAAAAATGAGAAAAAAACAAGAACTTAATGTAAGTGAATATTATCTTTTCCTTGTATTAGAAATATGTTTCTAAAAATTAGAATAAATAAAGAAACATATGAGGAAAAATTAATGTTTGTCTAAATAATGAAAAAATGTACTATATATAAAACAGATGTATAAAAAAATGAGCTTCAAAAATATATCCAACATATATGGCAATCAAAGAATTAAAACTTTAATATAACTAAAGCTTTTATAAAGAGGACAAGCCAAAAACAAGAAAATGTCATTATTATTTTAATAAATGACTAAATGATAGAGCGGGGAATACTCTCAGACCCTGAAAATCTGGCAGTAGAATTATCATGCAGACACACAAGGTCAAGGACCATCTTTACTGCTTCTCGTTGCTAAGAGAGTGCTCTTTTAAGCACTGTGTTTTTTAGGGTAACAGAATTTGTACCACAAAATATGCCTCTTTGGCATAAGTATTATTTTAGGCTGGTTAATTTTAAGAACCAGTCCATGGCCATGCGACCCTGAACAAGCCTGATCCTGTTTGATCTTGGAAGCTAAGCAGGGTCAGGCCTGCTTAGTACTTGGATGGGATACCACCTAAGAAGACCACGTGATATAGATGTAAAAAATAAATAAAATAAAAATTTAGGGATTGTAAGCTGACAAGGTCCTTGCAATCTGTGAGGTCAACCAAAGGTTGTCTCGCCTAAAAAATAAAATAAATAAAAATAAAAAATAAAATAGAGACACAAATCAAAAAGAGCATGGTCTCTAAATATTTTTTAAAGAGGAACCACTCAGGTTTGGAATACTCATATTGAATTTATGATGAATAATCTTTTGTAAGACTGAGTTTTGATGCTTTTCTTTTACAGGTACTAGTGATACTTTACCCCCCAAGCCTTGTATTGGCTAGTTAATAATTTTGTAACCATTGACCTCTTCTTATCTTCATTATCTCATCTATAATATGAGTATCTGCTCCATTTGGCTGACATAATTCCTAAGAAAGAAATGTAAAGTATTTAGCCTAATGCTCTGTTTATAAGGAAACTCCTCATAAAGGTCTATTATTATTAACTTGAATTAAATTGTTACAAATATTGTGAAAAACGTATACATCAGTTAATTATATATACACATATAATGGCACTTAAAAAGCAGCAAATTAATTTTGTTCACTAGAAATAATCACTTTATAAGAAAAAGCATAACTCAAGTAGAGCTTGAAACAAATGGCAGTTTTCCTCCCCATGTACCACTATTGTTCAATTTCCTCTTCTCCATGGAAAAGCCCTAGCCAAAAATTGAGGATTAAGTATTGTTTTAAGTGTATTGAATTAATAGGTTAAGTATTATCACTTCTTATCACATATACCTCAGCTCAGTGTCTCTCCATATAAAGCATCCAACTAATCTATCCAATAGGTATTCATTAAGCATTAGCCAAGCTCTTATTTCCCACAGAAATTTAAAAAATGCAATTCCCTTCTCATTATCCTCACTTCTAGTAAAAATAATACTTTTTCCAGTTTTTTCCTTGCATATCACTATGTATGATGAGTATGCAAGTATAATAAAATACACTCATTTTGAAATATTTTAGTACAACTTGTTAGGTTCTAAGCAATATTTCTGAATATACTTAAAGTATGTTTCATTCAAATTATAAAAAGGTAACATATATTTTATACTCATACACCATAAATTAAAAAGTATAATGCAAAGACATTTACAATTTTTACTTAGGTAATATTGGCCACTTAGAACTACATAAGTTTACTGTTTCCATTAAGCAAAAATAATTTGAAGAAAATAAAAATGTCAGTCAACAGGTTTGTTTGAGCTACTTGATGCCAAAAAAATGATTGAGTTGATTTTATCCTTTGAATTGACAGTATGGAATTTTCACTATTGACTGAAACTAACAGATGTTTTGGCATAATGTAGAGACAATTAAAGCATCCTGAACAGATGAAATTTCTCTTATTTTCAAAGACATGTGAAAAAGATTTGACAACTTTATTTGGAAATAAATTATAATATTTAATGACTACCACTCGTTGGAAAGCTTTCTTAGATCTATTCTAAATCCTTCACTCTTTACTTGAAAATCTGATTTTATTTTTTGTTATCGTTTCTAATAAAATTTGAGAGTATGGAATCTAGCTCTCATGTAAAATCTTTTTACATGCCATTTCTTATATACCATTATTGTCTTTAGATACTCAACATGAATGCTACTCTCATATATTGATTTCTCAGTTTATTTAACATATATTTGTCATCCATTTACAAAACGTTGTACTAGATGCTTTAGAAAATCCATGCCTTCAACATGTTTAATATCATAGAAAAGGTAATTCAGATTAATTTATATCTATAATTAATAAATAAAAATTGTTAATATTTATCATATTTGTTATTACTTGTTTGATATCCATTTTCTCTACTGGGCTACAGACTCTATGAATATAAGGACTAAGTCTAGTATGTTTGTGGTATAAAATAATTACAGAATAAATATTCCTTGAATGAAGAAATGGTTTAATAAATGAACTTGGCACAAACTGTATTGGTATTATGTTTAACATTTTTAATTATCTTAAATTGTGTTTTACACTTTGGATAAATGTCATTTAAAGAACTTTTTCTACCTTTGTTTTATATACTTAATTCCTGGGAAGAAATAAAATGCCAACTTTGGGTTGAGAATAGCAGTGAATCTATGGTGTGAGTTCATCCTTGGTTTGTCACATTACTAAAAATATAAGTTGAGAAGTTAATTCAAAAAACTCCAATGACAATAGCTTGTTTTGGAATATTGGTAGTTTCACAATGATCTGCCGTATTTGGATCATTACTTTGAATCTCGTAGCTACTTTCTGTTCATATCTTTAAACAAAATTTTGTGATAAGTACAAAATAAATGAAGCAAATAGAAATTTGACTTGCTTTGGATAAATGTTTAACAATATATCCTAATTTTAGAAATAAACTAAGCAATTTTATATAAAATTAACACCGACATGCTATTTCTTGACATTCTTATACATATATATAGAATGTTAAATAGAAATTCTATTTCAAAAGCTATTCTAGAGGATACATAGTAGACTGACTGACCTAACCTAATTTCTTGGTCAGCTTGTAATTTTTATTGAGTGAGTCAAAGAATTACACTAATCATAGATAATACTAAAAAAAAAGTAGTATAAACTGAAACATTGCTTAAGTTACCCATAAAATGCATAAGTATTTTAATAAAGTTGAGAAGGACAGTGCAAGTTTAACTTCATTTCAACATTTATCTCATTGTAGATTTTGTTCACTGGTGATTGGGGTACATAGATGAATAATAAAGAATATCTATTCTTTAATAACTTTTAATCCCACAGCAAAAAAAAAGTGATGATTATAAAATGTAACTTCTTAATAATGTAGAAGGTGGCATATGTCCTAGAAAAAGAAATAGGACACTAAGGGAATTTCAAAAAGGTTATATAATTTCCAATTAGTCCTTTAGGAGCAAAGAAGTGTCTGAAATGACTAAACAAATCAACAGAGAGTATTAAGCATTTTTGAAAATAGTGGCTTGGTTTCCCTTCAACACTTTTGGGGAAACTAAGACCTGTCTTGATGATGAAGAGACATGGAATATAATTAAAATTCCCTTTTGAAGTGGCATTTTGAAGTTTAATTTTTAGTATGTTAATATACTAAAATGAAAATAGACTCATATATAATTCCAGTAACACAGAGCTGAGGGCATATTAAGTGGTTGAATTCAGACTTTGTATCATGTTTTGTTACTCTAACTCAGTTTTCTTACAGGGGCGATGTTAATTTTCAAATTTGATTGTTTAAAATGCCTTTGTAATATCTTTAACATGTTCAGAACATCTGAACCTAAATGACGGTGTTAAGATGAGCTATCATAGAAAAAGCAGCATGTACCAATTCCATATCTATATACAACCATATTTTAACTAAGGAGCTATCAAAAATACCAATGTATACCTCCTCCAAAAAGCAAGATTATTTTCTACACTATCTGAAAATCTTTTTTGCCTGGTTTTACTGAAGAATAATTAACAAATAAAATTGTATATATTAAAGTTTAAAACATGATGATTTGATATCCATATACATTGTGAAATGATTACCAAGATCAAGATAATTAACATATACATCACTTCACATAGTTAACTCTCTCTTTTGTTTTTGTGGTGAAAATACTTCAGATCTACTTTTAGCAACTTTCAAGTATACAATACCATACTATTAGCTATAATCATTAAGGAATACATTAGAAAATTTGTGCCTTTTGACCTATATCTCCCCAGCCCCTAGCAACCACCATACTATTCCTTATTTCTATAAGATTGGCTTTTTTTTAAAATAAAAAGATTCTACAAATAAGTGATACCTTATAGTATTTGTCTTTCCTTGTCTGACTTATTTTACTTAGCATAATGCTCTTCAATCTCATTCTTCTTGTTACAAATGACAGGATTTTTTTCTTTGTTATGGCTGAATAATATTCCATTATATATATGATCACATTTTCTTTATCCATCAGTTGAAGAACATTTAGATTGTTTCTATATCTTGGCTATTATGAATAATGCTCCAATCAACATGGGAGTACAGAGAACACACAATAAACTTTTCAATATATGGTGTAGGAAAACTGGATGAACCACATGCAAAAGAATGAAACTGGAACCTTATCTTAATAACATTCACAAAAATTAACACAAATGAATTAAGGACTAAAATATAAGGTATGAAACCATAAACTCCTAGAAGAAAACATAGGAAAAAAGCTCCTTGACATTGTTTTGGCCATGATTTCTTGGATAAGACACTGAAAGAACAGATAACAAAAGCTAAAATAAACAAGTGGGACTACACAAAACTAAAAAACTTCTGCAAAGCAAATGGAAAAAATATTTGCAAACCACCTACCTGATAAGTGGCTATATCCAAAAAATATAAAGAACTTGGACCACTCAATAGCAAAAAAGCAAACAATCCAATTTAAAAAATGGACAAAAGACCACAACAGACATTTTTCCAAAGAAGGCTTTACATTGGCCAGTAAGTATATGGAAAGATACTGAATATCACTAATCATTAGAGAAATTCAAATCAAAATCACAATGAGATATCACCTCACACCTGTCAGAATGGCTATTAGCAAAGTGACAACTGATGTTGGTGGGGATGTGGTAAAAAGAGAACCCTTATATACTTTTGGTAGGAATGTAAATTTGTACAGCCATTATGGAAAACAGTATGGCTGTTTCTCGAAAAATTAAAAATAGAACTAAAACTACCATATGACTCAGCAATCCCACTCCTGGGTATATGTCCAAAGGAAATGAAATCGATATCTTGAAGAGATATCTGTGCTCATGTTCATGATAACTTCCTTTTTAAAAAGATCTGACTCAATTTGGTTGTCATTTTGTCAATTTTGCTGAACTTTTCCACAGTGCAGTAAAAAACCAACTCAGCAACTCTAAATAAAGTCATTTACAAATGCAGCTGCTTACAAATTTGTGTTGTGACACAGTTGCTTACCAAATGGATTGGGTTCTAGCAGAACAGGTGAGCTAGGTTCAAGAGAGAAAGATGTGAAAGGAAGAATTAAAATATATAAATCACTAGAAGAAAAGGCTTGATTGAAATCGTATACTAGGAGAGAAAAAGGAGGCCAAAGAATTCATGTGTTGAGAACAAGGGCAGTTGATCCATTCGTTCAGCATATAGTTATATGAAGAAGCAATTTCACCTTAAAAATGGAAATGTTAATTGATTCTGACTTGGAAGATCCTACTTAAAATCAGTACTAGAATACAAGGTAGGTCTTCAAATTGAACTAAATATGATTAAAAGTGCTTTTAAGAGAGTAGGAATATTTTCTTTAAAGGTATGATTGGGAGTAGTAACCTCACAGTGTAGACAAAATCTAGCAAAACGTTTCCACCTTTTTGACTGGGTATTATGGTTATTGTAAGTTTTAGGGGTTTTTATACTCTTGGACCAAGTATTTCCAAGTATGCTGGAGAATCTCAACAGAAGAGTGAGGTAATATGTTACCTGAACCATCATGATACCACTCACAGAAAAAGTTGTATTATTTGTGGGGTCCCTAATGGAAGGATTCACATTTCTCATTTCATGTGTTGGACATAAAAGGAAAAAGCTGTCCAAGAAGCCAGCATCTATGTTGATGGTATATCAGAAGAAACCATTATATGGAGGTAGTTTATGAACTGGGGAGCAAAGATCCAGGCCAAGATCTCCTAAAGTTATGGATGAAATTAAATTTCATTTTAGTTTGAATCAGAACTGCCAGAGGAAGCTCCAACTGAAATAATTCTTGCATTTTTTTAATTTAATAAAATTAACCATAGGGAGAAGAATTTTAAATACAATAACTGTCTTGCTTGAGACAGCCCCAAAAGGTACTAGGAACACTGCCCTTTGTCTGTGATTACAGGAGTGTAAACTTTATACAATCTTGTCTTCCTTCTCATGCTAAGAAGGACAATTTCAGTACAGCATTTAACATTTTTCAAGTACTTAGAGCTGTAAGATTATTTCTATTTTTACAAAGCTTTCTCTTAAGCACAATATTACTTTATAATTTTATAATGACATTTGGTCAAAGTTTACAGCCTCTAATTCCTGATGGCTCAGTGCACTAGTCCTTCTTGTCTAGGTTATTAAATGAATGTGAAACAGTACAAATCTTGACAGTCCTAGAAAACATTTTGATATGGAAAGAATTAAAATTTTGTATTTTGTAAAGTGAAACATTTAAAATTTCTTCTCTTTTTAAGCCTACTTTATTTTTCTCATGTTTAATAAAGACATATATTATTTTAGAATGTAAATATCTTTCTAATTAATTTTTAAGTATTTTATACCAGTATTAAAAATTAAATACAACAGAGCTTATTCTGAAAATATTTAGAAAATTTCCATCAGTTGTCCCTAGCCCACATTTGACTCCCAATATAAATTTTTTTGAAGTCATTTTCAAATGTTTTATATATATTTATACATATGCTTAAAATTCCATGTCTTGATTAGTTTTAGAAAAAAAATCTATGAACTCCTCAACTGGAAACTTACAGCTTAACTCAGTCCATTGCCTACACTCACCTATATCCAAATAGTTGATGACCGTAACTAATTCTTGTATTGGGAGACTTTATAATGTTAAGTAATATCTTTATGTCTCAATTTCTTGTAGTATAAAATTTACTTAAGTATCTTGACTCCCTTCTTTGTAGGATGATGATATCAGTGCCTCCATTAATTCTCCTTATTCTTTTCCTCTCTCATTTCCCACCATCTGTCACCTACAGATTTACTTTTACACTTGTCAAGGTTGTTAAATTCTACATTTCCTTCTTCAACCATAATCATAACTTTCTTGCCTTGCCTGTAAATTTACACAACTTAAAAATAAATTTACTGCAAATTAAATACAGTGCAAATACTATAACTGTGTAGAGTTTATTGACTAAACAAGCAGAACATCAGAATTACAATACTGCCTAAGGATGAAATCTTAGTACTTGCGACAACATGGATGGACCTGGAGGTATTATGCTAAGTAAAATAAGTCAGACAGAGAAAGACAAATACGGTATGATCTCACTTGTATCTGGAATCTAAAGAACAAAATAAATGAACAAACAAAACAGAAACAGACTCATAGATACAAAGAACAAACTGATGGTTGCCAGATGGGAGAGGGGTTGGAGGGCTGGGTAAAAAAGGGGAAGGGATTAAAGAAGTACAAATTGGTAGTTACAAAATAGTCATGGGGGTGTCAGTACAGCATAAGGAATTTAGTCAATAATATTGTAATAAGTATATATAGTGCCAGGTGAGTACTAGACTTAGGGGGATCACTTTGTAAATTATATAAATGTCTAACCACTTTGCTGTATACCTGAAACTAATATAAAATAATTTTGAATGTCAAAAAAGATTAATACTTTCTTTTAAATACAATATATATACCCTGTTATTTGAAATGAAATATTAATCGAGAATATATCTATAAATTTTTAAAATTTTTCTATATATTTGGACCATGGCTGGCTTGTAACAATGTTTTTTCCCCTGATTTTTCTAATTGCTTTCATTTTTTTTAATTGAGAAAAAAAGAGGTGTGTATTTCTATCAGAAATACCTCTCATAATCCAGACCTATATAGCCAACTACCAGTCTCCTGCCCCTCAAACTTGTATTTTTTTCACTGTTCCCAATAAACAGAAATTCTGTTGTTCCATTTCCTCATGCCAAATACTTTCCTGTCAATCTTGATTCTTCTTTCTTTCTCTTATATATGTCCAAATCCAGGCAAAATTCCTTTCATCTATACTTTTAAATCATATCTCAAATCTGACCATCTCTTGTCATTTCCATTATTAAAACCCTATTTCAAGTAACCATCATCTTTCATCTGGATTATTTTAATAGTCCCTTCACTGTTTTACTTCTGCCACTCTTTCTCCTTAACAATCTATTATTTTACATACAATAGTGATTCCATCAAAATCATCCAATGATATGCCTGTCTCACTTGGAATTAAATCAGTATTTAGTAAGACCTTAAAGTCACGTGAAGTTGTTTGTTAGGTTTCTATTTTCTTCTATTCCAGTATTTCCTTTTATTCTATCCAGTACAGGTGCACTGTCTTCTTTCACGTTCCTGAATCTAGATTTCAGCCCAAATTAACTGTTATGAGACATAATGTCACAAGCCAACCTATTGATTGTTTGATAGTAAACTAAAGTAACTTCAGTTGATTTTCAGTCATTATTCCTATTCGCAGAAACCAGAATTTCCATTGTTTGGTCTACCTCATTTGACACACACAGTGACATTCACCAAAAAAATTTCATAGTTTAAGAGGGACAAAGGAAAAAAAAAACAGTAGGAGTGTGAGAATCCAAAACAGCGTGTGTGAACTGAATTAAGTCTGTGGCATTCATAAGGGAGCACTTGAGATGTGGGCTCTGAGGATATTTCCAAAGCACAAGCAAACAGAAGGCAAAGTTCTATCTGTGGGGAAATCCCCCAAAAGGGAATGTTTAGCTGGTGCTAGCTGGTCTGCTGATGAAAGCCGTGGAGGTGCAGACAATCTTGAAGATTCATGAGGGACAAACTCAGGAGCTCTGGACTCTTGCCAAGGGGAAATGGGGCCTTAGGACTCAGGTCCTGATGACAGCAGCAATGGTGTACCAAAACCTTTCTGTAGACTGTTGCAGCTGCTATATATTGGAGCTCTGACCAGCAAGTTAGGGAGGCCAGATACACTCCACCTGCCATCATCCTCAGAGTGGAGCTCCATCAAATGGGGGAACCACAGTTTTGGTGTCTATTTCCCTGCTGGGTCCATATTTTGGCTGCATATCAGCATGAGAAAGGCTTTTCTCACTACAGATATGTATTTAGATTTTATGTGGTGAAATGTAACACTTTTTTCTTTTATACATTCTGGAATTTGTGTTATACTTAGGTTTTTCCAGAATGGGAAAAATTCACATCTTATCTTTTTTTATAATATTTTATTGTCTCTTTTTTTACATTACATCTTTGATTCCTTTGAAGTTTATTATAGTGTGCAGCATGATGTAAATTTCCAACTTTTTAAAATACATTTTTCTTACTGTTTTATATAGCTAACCTCATATTATATGAAAATTCTATACATATATAAATTTATTTTTATATACATGTGCAGTGATCTAGGTTTGTCTATTTATGAAACAGAGCTATACTATTTTTAATTATCTACCTTTAAAGTAATGTTCCTATCATATAATTTTAGGGCCCCATTATTATTTTTATAATTTTTCTGGCCATTCTTATTTTTTTGCTGTGTTTTTTTGTTTTGTTTCTATTTTACCTATGAGAGTCTTTGCAGGAAAGAGATGACTCTTAACTTTTGTTCTTTCAGAAAGAGTTTTATAAAAGAAGTATGTAAAAAAGATGTAGAAAAGGTGTAGAGGGAAGGGATAGTGAAGTTCCTTGTAACTATTAATATTTGGGTACCATTTATTCTGAGGCTTAAAGAAGTGAAGAGATGGGACAAGAGTAGAAAGCTGTTATCACAACCAAGAAGTCACGTGTTGAGGACTAATTGACAATATGACACGCCATTGAGGGTTAGAGTCCACACATTTGTAAGGCAGAAGATAAGGGGCCTGTTGATGTAGTCTGCATGGCTCAGCCTTTCAAGGACAGAGCAGACTAGAGAAGGATGGATAGAAAATCTGTATGGGCATATGGAAGTTATCCTGTATAGTAAACTTATTTTGATTCTCAGTATGTGCTTATATTTTTCACCTAGGTGACAAGTTTGTGTCCACCAAAAAGGAAGTACACTATCAACTACTTTATCATAGTGAAGTAAGCCCATTCAATCATTCTATTGTTTAAAAGTTAAAATGTTAAGTAGTTTATTACATTTGATAACAGAGCTTGTACTCTGTAGAATCCTCAGATATAGATAAAAAGCAGATTTTAAACAGGTGAATAAGCATGTGACTATTTGGCAAGATAGATGAGTATGCATGGTTAAGTAGGAATAACTGACATCTGAAAAGGGCCAGAGAGCAGCCAAATGCCAAAGTATAGAAGAGAAGGTAGATATCATTTTATAAATTATAAAATCATTGTATAAAACAAATCAACATAAAATAAGAAATATTTTGAACAACTATTCCAGTATACTTAAGAGCTCAAATAAAATGGATAAATTCTTTTAAAAAACAAATTTAACAAAAAATTTAAAAGAAGATTAGAACATATGAACATCGTTTATTTAAGCTGAATTCATTATCATAAGCATGTCCATATAAAGAACTCCAGGCCCAAATAGTTTTACAGAAAAATTTAAATAAACATTTAAGGAAAAAATATATTTCAGAAATAGAAAATGAGGGATAGATTCTCATTTTATTTAATGGATTATGATAGCCCTTATACCAACACCTAAGATATAAAAAGAAAATTACAGACTACTATCTCTCATGATATAATTTCTTAATTAAATATTAGCAAAATAAAGCATCAGTATATAATACAGAAATTTCATTATGACCTCCTAGGTTTATCTGAGGAATGCAAGGTTGGGTTACTATTTGGAAATCAATCAATATTAACAGAATGAAAGAAAAAGCTTATGATCATCTCAGCAGATAAAGAAAAAGTATTTAGCAATTCAACACCCTTTCATGATAAAAGCTCTGAGCAAATTTTCTCAATCTGATAAAGAATATCTACAAAAATATTTACAGCTAACATTACATTCAGTGGTGATATGTGTAATGTCTTTCTTTTTAAGATTAGAAACGTAGCCAGGATGTTATTACTGCTATTTGACACTGTATAGAAGGTTATAGTCAGAGTATGTGGCAAGAAAAAGTAACTTGGATTGAAAGGAAGAAGGAAAACTACCTTAATTTAAATACACTGCAATAATTTACATTATCACAATTATATTACAAATAATTAGATTATCATAATTATTTTTAATTATGATAATTGGCATCTTAAATCAACAAAACAACTAATAGGCCTATCTACCTACCTATTTTAGTAAAGGCATAGGATATAGAGTGAGCATAAAAAATTACGTATAAAACTACCTTTACCATTTTGCCAGTTCCTACATTAATGTGCTAATTAAATTTTTGACATACCCTAACTTTATTATATTTCTTTGAGAGTCATGCTTTTAACTTTTGAAAATTATACTTTGACAGTTTTGGAAATTCCACCAGGATGTCTAAATGGGCAATTAAAAGCAATTAAACAGACTTTCATGAGAAGTGTCCTGCATGGGTTCTTTAAACCTAGACACATCTTTCTTAGCTCCTAGAGTGAATCTCAAGTGATAAAAGCACTTAACTGTCAGTGACTCGGGGTTCATTTTTTCCTTATTTTGTACCTCTGTAGGTATTTGTAGGTTTGGCCAAGCTTGGTTCTTTATCTGTTTTGCAAATGATCACAAAGTTAACGCTCTATTGATGAGAATAAAAATTGTCAATTTGATTCTATTGTCTGACCACTTGATAATCTCTGAGATAATCAGGTAGAGATGTGGATCTATATTCTTTTAAGTGAGAGAAAAAAGAGAAGTCTATTTGTCAGGTTTTTTGTCTTCTATCTGTACAAGATTATATCTCACTTCTATTAGGAAAAAAAGAACATTTATGTAAAATAAGAAAGGTCATGTTTTTGTGTACTTAGTTACTCTGGTACATCCTTGAGTAGTTGTTAGTTATTTCTTTGTCCTGTGTATTAGTAATTAATTGATAAAAGTCTCATTTTGTGGGTGTAAAATAATATCTTCCTACTTTTGAGGTACTATTAATATATTAGATTATAAAGCCTCTCTAAAAAGAGCTTTGTTTTTTTGTTTAAAAAGACTAAGTATGTGTATAAACTTAATAGTCACAAAATTCTCAGAAAAATAATAATATTAAATGTGCTATTCTTCTAACAAAACATTTCTATAGAAATAGCTCAAGAGCATTTTTCTTTCAAAAATTAAGTTCACATAATCAAGGAAAAACTGATATGTTAGACTTGATACTTTGGGTTTTAAAACAGTTACACTTCATTTTCCTAATTATATAAGTGAGGCCTATAATAAAACCATACATAAATATTATTTTTATATCATTTGTTTGCTTTTTAAATAAACCAGTTTATCTAATCTTTCTAGACATTTTATACTCATCTAAAGGTCATATATGCTATTACTGCCATATAACATATGAGATTATGAAAAATTTTAAATTATGTGTTCAACTAAGTGAATTATAATTGTGACAAATGTTTTTTATATTAACAATAAATGAGTCAGTAGTATGACAGCTTAAACATTATTTCTACTATCTTTATTTACCTTTAAGATCGTGAGATAATATTAAACAGAATAAGACAAACTTCATATGCTTAGATTATTTCTAAGTAATATAGAGTTCTAAAAGAATAGTCAACAAGGATTGTATGTTTATGTTTGTGTGTGTGTGTGTGTGTGTGTGTGTGTGTGTGTGTGTGTCTCATTTTTTATGTTATAGAATGGCTATACCTTTGGGTTATGTTAACAAACATGATAATTATGGCCAGTTTAACAAAACGTAACAATGATGTTTGTGACTGTGTAAGGTAGGATGAATAGATAGATAGACAGAAATAGAGACATTCTAATCCATAGAGATGTATATTGGTGTATATAGTTGGTCTGCTATAGTTATAACTGGCATTTCTAAATAACCTGGTTTCCAGTTTTCTTTGTGAAGAGGATTTAGCAACTTTATTTAAACATTTTATTAAATATATGTTTGAGATTAAGCAAGAAAAAAGAAGAGCAAAGAAATATAACTATTACTTACACAGTAATATTCCTTACAACTAAAGAAAAAAAGTTTTTTTGTGTGTTGGAATGAAGCGTTTGGTTTTCCATAATGAGAAAGATGACAGGGAAGGACACAACTTAAATGTATATAAAATGTTTTAGAAAGTTTGCCGAAATTGTACTTTATTTTATTGTTTATAATATCTGCAAATAATGTCTCTCAACAAAAGCCACAAAATATATTGAAATTTCGCAAAAGTTTTGTGGGTGTATTTATAAGAAAAGCAAAGGGGTGATAATTACTGTCAGATATCCTATTAATAAAAGATTAGAATTTGGTTTACTTCCTGTCAAATAGCATACTAGTGTTGAAGTCTGCTATAAACAACAAAGTAAAAGTTATGTTTTACTTGTTTAATCTGCCCGGATAATGGAGATTTGTGTCTCAACAGAAGTTTTCTATACTTCATGCTGATTTTTATGTTCCTGACTATTGAAACAAAACAATTATAGTAGCAAAGAGTTTCCCTCTTCTGAAAGAAATTGGTTTTCTCACAAATATGCCATCTTCTACTACCTGATTTTTAAACATTTGGAGTTTGTGTTCAATTAATAGGTAGCTAAGCTCAATCCATTTCTTGGTCTCAACTATCCATACCTCTATTTTGAATAAACTGAATAAATTACCTCTGAAAATTCTTTTGATTTTGACTTTCCAAGTTAAGATTCTAAATTCAGAATAATGAATATTTCAAGATGACACTAATAATATCTTTGGGGTTTCTTAAAAGTTCCCTGATTAACTACAATGATTGTTGTTTCACCCTATGAAAAGAGACCATTAAAATAATAAAGTTTGTTTGAAATGCTCCATATTTCTTAAATAGTTCAGCACTACTGAAAGAATTTCAGGGGAAGAATTTTTAGAAGCTCAATTTTCTTTAAGTTAATTTTACACAGATAAAATATTGTTAATATAAATGTTATAAAATTGTACACTTTACAGAATGGAGAAACACTCAAAGATTCCTGGAAAATGGACATTTTTAATGTCAGGGAAACAAGGATTAAATTCTTATTATATAGTTATGTTCTACACCCTGATATAGAATTTTTGTCTTTTTAATTTTTATATTTTTTTACTGTCGATGTAATAAATTAACCAGTGTCAGTCTTACCTTATAAGCATGTGGTTTCTACTTCAATCTTCTGCTTATTTGAAGGATCTGCTATAAGCTACAGGCTAAATATTATGTCATCAATAAAGGATGGCAGTCTGGTGAGAAATACCTACCAGGTGCTCTTTATTTATTTATTTATTTATTTATTTATTTATTTATTTATTCAGTTACAATTGACATTCAATATTATTTTATATTAGTTTCAGACAAACTCCAAACACAGGAAAGTGGTTAAAGATTTACATGATTTAAGAAGTGATTCTTTAATTAGTCTAGTATCAACCTGGCACTGTACATAATTATTACATATTATTGAGTCAGTTCCATATGGTGTACTTCATATCCCCATGACTATTTTGCAACTACCGATTTGTACTTCTTAAGCCCTTCACCATTTCATTTCTGAGTATTTACCTGAAGAAACCCAAGACACTAGTTCAAAAGATATATGCACCCCCATATTCACTGTAGCACTATTTACAATAGTCAAGATTGTTGGAAAAAACCTAAGTGCCCATCAATAGATGACTGGATATACACACACACACACACACACACACACACACACACCATGGAATATTACTTGGCCATAAAATAAATGAAATCTTACTATTTACAACAACATGGATGGACCTAGAGGGTATTATGCTAAGTGAACTAAGTCAGACAGAGAAAGACAAATACCGTATGATCTCATTTATATGTGGACTCTAAAGAACAAAATAAATGAACAAATAAAATAAAATCAGGCTCTATCAGGTGCTCTTAACTATTGAAAATTAAATAAATTAATCATGGATACAGGTTTCTGAGCCAACATTGTTTATCAAACGGTGACACTGTACTAAGAATGAAAAACAAGTTTCCCAGTACATTTTGTAGACCAGAAGCAGATGAGGTTAAGATAGCAGAATAATGATTCAAATTCTGGATGAATAAGAATTAAATTAAATGATGAAGGAAATCCAATTGTGATTAATTCTTTGGAAAACTGTAGAGATCATTTTTAGTTATATTTTCTCTGATGGGCATTGGATAAAATAATTTTTCTTCTTGCTACATATCTAATCTTTAATTTATACCAGGCTATTGAAAACCCTCAGAAATCAGGAACTATTCATTTTACTGAGTCATTTTAATTTTTCAATAGCTTTATTGACATAAATTTTACATAAAATAACCTGCATATATTTAAAATATACAATTTTATAAGTTTTGATATGCATATGCTTGTGAAACCATCACCATAATTAAGATAATGAACATCTTCATCACCCTCAAATGGTTCTTCTTGCCCCTTGGTAACAACCCACCCCCCCATGGTACCGCCCTCCTTCCACAGGTAACCACTGATCTGCTTTCTGTCACTATATATAAGATTACATTTTCTAGAATATTATATAAATGACATTTTCTTATAAGGATTAACCATACTCATCATAGAACTCAGCAATTCTACTTTTAGATATTTACCCAAGAGAAAGGAAAACATATTTCCACACAAATATTTGTAATATTCACGATAGCCTAAAACTGGAAACAACTCAAATATCTATGAACAAATGAACTGATGAACCAATTGTGGTATAGCCATAAATCGAGATACTACTCAGAAATGACGTGAAATAGATTACTGATTCACAACACAATATAAATCAATTTAAAAACCATTATGCTGAGATAAGCAAATATATTCCACATATTTAAGTTCAAAAACAAGTAAAAATAATTATGTTCATATAAATCAGAATACATGTGCCTTTTGAAGAAAGGATTGACCAGAAGGGAGAATCAGGGTATTTTCTCCAGTGATAAAATAATCTAATTTTGATTGCGGTGGTGCAAATATTTTTTTTCAAAATGTATTGAATTGCTTACTTAAAAACTGTACATTTCATTTTATCTAAATTTTATCTCAATTAAAAGCAACTATTCCTTGCCTCCTAGGACTAATTTGGGGGAAAGGGAGTGGAGGCATGGAATAGCTAAGTACTTTTTCCTGGGACCCTACTTATTTCTGCTTCAGAGATGTCCCATATTTCAATGCTTGGCATATTGCTCCTTCATGTAAGCTTCATTCTGAAGGAGGCCAAAGACCATTTTTACAATGATCTAGAACACTGCTGATATACCCAACACTTTAGGATCTACCTAATGAACTAGATTTAAGACAAAGGGGTCAAATTATCCCTTTCCAATTATGATTTAGAAACAAGAGAGTTAAATTATTATCCTTTTTAAATTATGATTTAGAGACAAGCCCCAGGAAAGATCTACCCATTTCCAGCTTGCAATCTATTTTCTTATCCTTGAAAATCTAACATTCGTATTTAATTTCCTTAACTTAATGCTTGGACTAAGAAAAAAAAATGTAAAAGTAGCATACACATTGGTCATTTTTAGAGGAAGTTGTGTTGTGGGGTATGAGAGCATATTGTGTAACTTGTGGGAGACAGGGCAGAGATGGGGGTTAGAAACAGAAAATTTACTCCTAAATTAAGAACCCCAGGATGACATGGTGGAAAGTGCTGTGGGAAATCTTTCCCCATTTTCCTTGTTGCCTAGAACTAGTTTTGTCACTTAACATCTTTATAAATCACAAACTACTACATTAGTGCAAACTTTTAAAGCTTATGTTAATTCTTAAAAACACTTTTGGGAATTTCCTTTGCTCTGTTTTATTACTTAATAGTCATCAAGTCTACACTGGATGTGCTGGTGAGAAGAAACTAGAGTAAATGTATGTCCACAGAGAACTAAGTCAATTCTCTTGGTCGTAGGGCTTTGTTGATTTCCTTAAGATCTATTTCCACTTCTGAGTTCAAATGAGTCCCTGGATACCAGTTGGGAAATATTGTTTTCAAGTAAATAGTCCTCTGAATTCTATAGAAATTTTAATGATTATAAGGATAATATTATTGCAATAATGCTCAAGAGACTCATACAGAAGTTGTGGTTTTATTATCTATTATGAGGAAAAAACAGGAACCTATTAAAAATAGTTAGTGTATATGCTAACACAATTATTAGAATGTTCCACTTATTTAAAGGTAAGTAGTATCATTTCTAGCAAGGATGTCCTGCTTTAGAGAACATATTCGAGTAATTTAAAAGTTTTTATTTTCATAACTTGCAAGTGTCATTTAGAGGTTATATATCATATATCATATATTAACATTTTAAGCAAGATCATTAAATTTTGAAATTTGCCATTATATCAGAAAACAAAGGTTCAAGTTAAATTTTATAACAGAAAATGCATTTCTTATTGAACCTCCAGAAAGTAATCAAATTGCTCAAGAAAGGACCAAAAAATTCTTTCACGTAAAAATACAGAAAACTGATATCTGCTTGGATTATCTTTCTAGGAAAAAAAGATGTAAAAGATAAACACAAAAGATTGAACTACTACATGACATTTTGAAAAATGGGCAAATATATTTGAGGACTAAGAGGTCTTTTATAGAATTTGATAATTGAAATAATTCTGCATTTACTCAAAACAATTTCATGTATAGGTTGAGCCATATGAAATCACTAATTTCAGTGATTGTTGACCTGCAAAAAATGGCGATGTCATATGGTTTGACTTATTTCTACTTGGTTGGCATAATTAACTCATCGTTTGAAATAATTTTCTACTAAATCAAACAATACAACTACAAAAGGGTAGAAATTAAGAGGTCGAGGGCTCTCAGTCTCTGAATGCAGATATCTGTTTGTAGAATATACTGTTTATTTACCTACCTGTATTAGCTTTTTAGTGCAGTGTAACAAACTAAGACAAACACAGAGCTAACAACAGCACACATTTATGATATCACACAGTGTTTGTTTTAAAACAGCACACGGTTTTCATGGGGTAAGAGTCTAGGTTTGGCTAATTAGGTCCTCTGCTTACAGTCTCTTACAGGCTACAAGCAAAGTATAGGCCAGACTTCATGCTCATCTGGAGTCTTAATTAGGGAAGCACCACTTGCAGGCTCACTTGGATTTTGGGCAGAACTCATTTCCTTGTGGTTGAAAGACTAAAGCATGGTGGCTTGGTGGTGATTGCTGGCTGGAGGTCACCCTCAGCTCCTAGAGGCTCCAAGTGAGCATACTAGCAATACAACAGATGAAATGAATTAAAGGGAACAAGAGAAAGAGAAAGAGAAAAACAAGCAGGACAGAAACTGACTTCTTTTTGTAATTCAATCTTACAAGTGACTTCCCATTACTTTCTTCACATTCTATTTGTTAGTAGCAAATCACTAAGTCTAGCTAACAGTCAAGTGGGGGAATGGGGTAGGATCACAAAGAGCTATGAATACCAGGAATTGGAATCATTGGGAACCACCTTAGAAGCTTCCCGCCACACTCCTCTTCCCTCATGGGACTCAGGCATAAATCCTGATTAGTCTGAGATCAATCATGACAATTCCTTTACCTTATCACTGATTGCCTCAGGAATGGACATGTAACTTTAATTTGTCTAATGAGGCATAAGGGAAAGCCAACATGGAGAGCTCTGTGATGTGACTTTTTCTCATGGTTCAGTCCTATTTAGGACTGTGGAAGCCATTTTGTGACCGTCAAGGGAGTTAGTTTAAAGACAAAGTCAATGTTTTGTGTTTATTAAAAGAGTTTGGGTTCTTAATTATGATGGTGAGTCACAGAATTTGCCAAATATGAACTCAACCTTCTTATTGAGTTCTTCATTATTTGCAACTGAATGTACCTTACTTGACACAATATCTATAATGTAGAAAAGTATCTGGCCTCGTGTGAAGAGTTGGACTGGACCGTCTTTACATTTTTATTCCCTTCCAACCAGAAAAATATCTATATTTCTTGTAGTCTAAGATACCTGGAACATAGTTCTATTGAGTAGAAAGATTGTATGCAAAGTAAACCTGGTTCACAGATTGCTGTTTGCCCATTCTTTGGTCGCAAATGATTTGAACAAAATACTAGAGTACAACAAATCATTGTTTCTGAAAATTTTGAATTGTTATTATGTAGAATAGTGTATCTCAATCTTCAATATGCATATAAAATCATATGAGAATCTTGTCAAAATGCAGATTCCAATTCAGTTACTCAGAGATGAGGCCTGAGAATCTGCGTTTTCTAATAATGAGCTTTAAAGTGACGACAGTGTTGCTTAGTGTGAAGTCTATGTTTTGTGATGAAGAGATGGAGATGTGTAGTCTACTGGCAGTAGCTTTATTTAGAAGAGTAAAGAAATGAGCTGTTTATTTTTCCAAGAAAATGATTTTTAAAATATGCTCATTTCTTTTTTTCTTAATTTTCTTTTACTTTGATCCATGGGAGATAATCAGGAGTTTAAACATTCTTTATTTTTTTTAAAAAAGACAGTCTTGCATGCCAGATAGCTTGTTTCTGATTTGTATTTTTATAATTCTGTTGGATCATTGCAAAAAAAAAAACAACAAAAAAAAAGAAAAACAATGACAACAAAAACAAAACAAAACAAAACATAATTGCTTTTCCGAGTTAATTATCTTGATATTTATTAGGGAGAAAACTGTATCTTAAAATAATGAGGCCAAATGATTCTTTAATTCAGAGGAAGAATGTCAGATTTCTTTTCTTTAAAAGAAGAAAGCTTCCGCTTGATAAGCTGATGGTTACATTATGTTCTTCTTTGCCGTCTCCTGTAACTACTGATTTACATCAAAGCTTTGCTGACAATTCAGCATTTTCAGTCTGTTCTTTGGACTGAGTGAAAATGTCAGGTAGTTTAGTTTAGATTAGTCACTACAAGGCATAAGAGATGACTTTTATTTAGGCTGAAAAGAGCTGCAAATTGGTATTATCCCAGAAGCTTTCTGGAATGCCACTTTCATTTGAAATCTACAAGCCTAGATCACATGACACATGATTTGAAAACTTTAAGGTAGAGTCAATAATTTATTTGGGCTGTATGTATCTCCAACTGAAGCGCTAATTTCTTCGAACATGCACTTATGACTGCTCTTAGTAGGATTTATCTGTCCTTTTGAAAAATAATATTAAGGTGTTTTGAAGACTCCAGCTTTATTTTTTCACTTGCTTAGGACACTTAAATGCTCCTTAATAAAGTTTAGTCCTCTGGATGACAGAAAATATCCAGTCTGATGTAATAAAGGATATGTTTATGTAGCAATAAATCGCCATTTTAAATTTCACTAACACTCTGATACTGGAAAGGATATAACAATGCTGCCATGAAAAAGTCTTAATACATTTAAGACATAAAAATGAGTTTACTATTAAGACTAAATGATCTCCAATCAACTATAGGCTTTTAATTTTTAAATATATTATAATTTTAGATAGATATACATATACCTTAAAATATGGTTAGATAATTTTTTAATATAATATTTTTCTTATATAATAAAAAAGTAGGTTTTAAATAATTCTTAGCCAAAATATTTATATTCTAAATCTGTGGGAATCCCACCAATATTTTATTACATCTTAAGTATTTGGATGCTTATATTTATTTATAGAATATAGAAGGCATCATTTAGAAGGTATAATTTGGTGGGAAAAAATATATATATATATAAAATTTAGAAGCACATATAAATTACCCTCATTATGACCCAGAAATAACTTCTGTTAACATTTTGGCATACTTGCCTCTATTTTATGCTAATATAGATATACAACCTCATTAATTAGTGAAAAACAAGGTAGAACTTTTCAGTTTTTCAAATGAGGAAACTGAAGCACAGTACTATAAAATGATATATGGAAACTCAGCAGAAGAAAGTTGAATTAAAATTAAATTTTTGATATACTTCCTACTGAGAATTGAAGTTTCTGCCCCCTCTCCTTGAATCTAGGTAAGACTTCAACTACTGTGACTAAGAGAACATGGGGGAAGTGATGCTCTGCCATTTCCAGGCCAAGTCTTTAAGAGGGTAGCAGTATCTACTTCCTTTTTCTTGGAGCTCAAAGTTGTCATATAAGAATTTTAATTATCTTGACTTCTGTGTGATGCAGAAGTCCATGCTAGGCATGTGGAGAGCTCTAGGGAATAGAGAAAGGGAAATGCTTGTCTTGTTCTCATCTCTTTTAGCCTCCAGC
This sequence comes from Macroglossus sobrinus, assembly GCA_004027375.1. Classification (NCBI taxonomy): domain Eukaryota; kingdom Metazoa; phylum Chordata; class Mammalia; order Chiroptera; family Pteropodidae; genus Macroglossus; species Macroglossus sobrinus. Next base: position 248,447 of record PVKZ01001924.1, on the reverse strand, counting down.
TGTTTAAGTCATTCTTCCTGTATTTCCAGACATCATGGAGCAGAAATGAATCATCATTGCTACCCCTGTTTGAATTCTTAACCTACAGAATTGTGAGATAAAAAAATAATAAATTGTTGTTTGGGGTCACTAAGTTTTGGGGTAGCTTGTCATACATTATTAGCTAACTGGAACAGAACTGAAAAAAAATAATATTTCTACTTTTTCCAGAGTAAGTTCCAAATGAATTTAAAATTTTAACTATAATAAATAATAAAAGATGAGAAGCTGATAATTTTCTGGCTACCAAGGAGGTGGGATAATTGCCACTCTCATACACTGCTTATGGGAGTGGGAGTTGCTACAACTTTTGGATGGTAATATGCAGTATCTATTACAATGGCCAAATCTAAAATCTATTCCATGAAAATAAAGCCAACAACATGTAAAAATCTCGGTCAAAGAATGTCTGTTCACAAAAAGAGTGGCAGTGGTTAAAATTTTTTTAGACAATCTGAATGGTAAAATTAATTATGGGATATCCATACTATGGAAAATTAAGGAGCTATGAAAAAAAGGTTAGATTTATACATATAAATCCAGACAGATCTCAAAAAATAAATAAAAATAAATCTCTTGAAAACAGACTGCATTTTTATATAAAATGAAATATGGAATTACTGTATAAATCCAGTAATTGTCATTTATGTTTGCAACAAAAAATTAAAATGTTTGGGTATAAATCTATGAAAATATACAGATTTATCTGAGTAAATCTACCAAACTCTGATGGACAAATCAAAGAAGATCTAAGTAAATAGAGATATTTCATGTTTATGGATATGAAGACACAATGTTGTTAAGACATAAACTCTTCCCAATTCTATCTATGGATTCAGTTCAATCTCAGTCAAAATCCCACCAAGTTATTTTGTAGATATCAACAAATTGATTGTAATATTTATATAGAAAGATGAAATGCCTAGAATAGCTAACACAATATTGTAAAAGAAGACAGTTGGAAGATTGACACAACATGACCTCAAATCTGACTCTAAAGCTACAATAATTATGATCATGTGGTGCTGGCAAAATAATACACAATAAGAGAGCAATGAAACAGAATACAGAACCCAGAAATATACACTCACAAAAATATTCTATTGATTTTTATTAAAGAAGCAAAAGCAATTCAATGGACAAAGGATAGTCTTCCCAACAAGTGGTACTGGAACAATTGGATATTCATATATTAAAAAAAAATCTATACATAGACCTTACACGTTCACAAAAATTAACTCAAAGTGGGATCATAAACCTAAATGTTAAATGCACTCTAAAAAACTTCTATAGGAAAATGTAGCAGAAAATTTAGGTGACCTTGGATTTGGTTATAATTCTTTAGATAAAACACTGAAAGCATGACCCATTAAACAAATAAAATTGAATTTATTAAAGTTAAATACATCTTCTTTGTGAAAGATACTGTTAAGGCAATGAAAATACAAGCTGGAGGCTGGAAGAAAATATTTGTAAAACTCATATTTTGTAGAGGATTTGTACCCAAAATATACTAAGAACTTGTAACAATAAGAAAACAAATAGATCAATTAAAAAATGGGCAAAAGATCTTAACAAGACACCTCACCAAAGAAGATATCTAGATGGTAAATAAGCATAGTATGCTTAACATCACGTCACTTGTCATTAGAGAACTACAAATTAAAACAAAACACTACCTCTATTAAAATGGCTTAGATCTAAATAACTGACAACACCAAATGCTGGCACGGATATTGAGCTATAGGAAATCTCACTCAGTGATGGTGAAAATGCAAAATGGTACAACCATTTTAAAAAACAATTGGGTAGTTTCCTATGACATGAAACATGATCTTATAACATATTTCAGCAGTAATACTCCTAAGTATTTACCCACTTGAGATGAAATCTAAAGTCCACACAAAAACCTGTACATGAATACTTATAGTGACTTTAATCCCAATTGTCAAACACTGGAAGCAACTAAGGTATCTTTTGGTTAGGTGAATGGATAAAAAATTTTGGTATATCCATACAGTGGAATACTATTTAGTGACTGAAAAAAAAAAAAAGCTGTTGAGCCATAAATAACTGAAGAAACCTCATATGCATATTGCTTAAGTGAAAGAAGCCAATCAGAAAAAGCTTACATACCATATAATTCCAACCATATGACACTGTGAAAAAGGCAAAACTAAAGAGACAGTAAAAATATCAGTGGTTGCCAGGAGTTCAGGGAAATGGAAGAACACATCAATAGGTAAAGCTTAGTAGAATTTTAGAATGGTGAAACTATTCTGTATGATGCTGTAATGGTGGAATACAGGACATTATGCTTTTGTCAGAATCCATAGAAATGCACAAAAGAGTGAATCTTAATGTAAACTATGGACTTTAGTTAATAATATACCAATATTGGTTCATTAATTGCAACAAATATACCACACTAATGCAGGATTTTGATAATAGATGATAGTGTGGGGGAGAAAACTCTTTGTACTGTCTGCTCAATTTTTCTGTATCTCGAACTATTCTAAAAATAAAGTGCATTGATTTAAAAAATTAAGAAGTCATTGAGCTGTAAATTTACAATTTGTTTATTTTACTCTATGTAATTTGTGCTTCAAGGTACTATAAAATCATTTAAAAATACAAAAGACTGAAAAACACCAAAACACAATCAAAATGTTTTGATTGAAACTCCTTCAGTAAAAGAAAAAAATGAGCTCAATATTATAAAAAGTTGGGACCCCAAAATATAGCATTATCATTGGACAATGAAAAAAAGTCCGGAAAACCCCAGACACAACTAGAAGGTTTAGTGTGTACATACTGTGCATCGCTTTTCATAATTAAGGTTATTATTCAAATATTACCAGGCTAGTCAGAATGTTCATATAACATTGGAAATGCCCATTTCAGCTAAATTGTGTAAATTTATAGATCGTAAACTTTTAGGATCATTTCAAAATTTTTTGTTGTTTTCTGAAAATTTATTTGTACATCACTCAATTGCAAGGAAAATTGGAAACCTGTGTGTGTGTGTGTGTGTGTGTGTGTGTGTGTGTGTGTGTGTGTGTGTGTGTTTATTTTTTCCCACATTTGTAAATGTCTGATGCCAAGGGCAAGATAGCAAGACATTAGCATGTTAATAGTGAGCTTCATGGACATATGCCTGAAAGCTCAAAGTGTTAGCTAATCCACTGGGTTATTCTATTCTTTGGATTTTCTTTTGAAGGAAGAGATTAAACAAAACTACTGCTTTAATTAAGAGCAGACATAAAAGCAGAATTCAGTGAGAATGTGTGGTATGCATGTATACAGAATTAAGTTTTAGCAAAAACTGCAGATAAAGGTGTTTTTAGGCATAGAAGAGGAATTAGGGGATTTATCCAAACACCAGCAGTTTTAGAAAGCACTTTTCTGGTTCCCCCTAGTACTGGACTTTATAAAACTCATCTAATCAGGATGCTGAGGAAATAACCAGCTGGATCACAGTATTTATTTTCTCTTGCTTTTCATCTAGTCAACCCAAATGAATGATTTTGTTCTGACAAGGGTCCTACAGACCTACAATATATAAATACCAATGCCTTTAAATAGCTCCACCAGCTTACATACACAGAAAAGAGGATATTATTAGAGTATACAGATTAAAATGTCAACATTTTGAACTGCAATTAAGATTGTTCCAGCATTTCTTTTGTAAAGCTTTATTTTCAGGGATTCATAATTCAACATAATAATCATTCCCCATATAAAACTTGGCTCACAAATTCACAGGATGCAAGGGTTTTATTTTGATCTTAAAATAAAGCAACTCTGAATTTTTTAAAGGAACTGCCACAGTGTAGCTTGCTTACTTTGACGTGTTTTTGCCAAGCAAAAAAAGAAAAAAAAAAGTTTTTGATATTTTTTAGCATTTCAGCCTAGTAGCTATTGCAATGAATTCCATTTTCTTTAGTATATATAATTAAGTATCTTGTGATTGGCCTTTTAAATCGCAATCATTTCGCTATACATTTCCATGAATTGCAGATTTAAAAAAACTATAGTGTACAATTGTTTAGTACTTAAAAAAAATTTATACGTCAAGTACATGTGGTTCAAAGAACCAGGGATGTCCAATACACAAGACAACTAACTGTGTTCCAAGGAATTTCAGATTCTTCAGGGAGTGCACTTGCTCTGTATAGATAGTCAAGATTTGGGATGTGTGATTTAAAGCCACAAGAAAACAGTTAAAACATCAGAGAGAGAATACTCTTATAAGCAAATTTGTCCAGAGGAGTTAAGCAGTGATTTCTTAACTTTTTTTTTTTTTTTAAGGATGGTCTAAAAGCTCTTTTGCTAGAGACGTTGGGGAGAGGACATCAGCTGTAGGTGAGATTTCTTCAAACTCTGAGATGCTAACAATTTAAACCATACTTCATATTTCTGTGAAGAATATAGAAAACCAGAATATTCATAATTAAAATATATTATTTCAAAATATATAAGGGCTGGCGATTATTCTCAACCAATTTCCACTTGTCTATGATGGTCCAGGAGGTGAAAAGGGAGCTTCCAAGTTGTCTATAGAAGAAATGTCTGGACTAAAAACATGAAATATACTTGTAGGATTACTTTCTAAAGTTGGGATTGCCCTGTAAAAGGGGCATGGGATTATTTTTGAAACATAAAGGTTCACACTAATTCATATTCTCATAGTGTATAAGAGTGGTTATTTCCTCACAGCTTTCCAACACTAATTACCATTACATTTTAAACCACTGAAAGTGATTCTTACTCTTTTTTAAATGAGGGAAAAGACACATAAAATAAATTTGATCGTTTAAAAGCGAATAATCAGTGGCATTTAGTACACTTGCAATGTTATACAATGACCATCTCTAGTTTCAAAATATTTTCATCACTCCAAAAGGAAACCGCATACCCATCAAGCAGCTGTCCCATATTTCCCATTCTCCCTGGCCCCTGGCAACCCCCAATTTGCTTTCCTACTTTATAAATTTATCTACTCTGAATATTTATGAATGAAATCATACAATATATAACTTTTTGTGTCTGGCTTCTTTTACTTAGAATCATGTTTTCAAGGTTTGCCCACATTGTCTTGTGTATCAGTATTTCATTCCTTTTTATGAATGAATAATATTCCTTTGTATGGTTATACATCAATTTATATTATTATCTATTATCTTAAAATGTGTATGCTTTCAAAATTGTTTTAATGTCTCCTTTTTACACTTCATTCCACAATCATATCAGATAAAAATAATCATCTTTTGATGTCTTAAAAAATAAATATGACTTGATGTTAGCCATCATACTAAACTATAACCTTATGAAATCAAACTCATTTTTACAACTTTAATTACCTATCAACTTCGGTTTTACACCAATACATTTGTGCCTGTAAAGTCTAACCTTTGATGGGTCAACAATTTATCAGGCATCCAAAGAGAGTTCATCACCTAGTTTTACAGACCTCATGGGAAGCTGTAAAAAGTAACAAGGCTTCTCCAAGATTTCCAAGACATTGGGTTAAAAACAAAAGGTGGAACCTGAACTGATTAGTCATCTCTTTCTACTTTCAACAGGTGACTAATTGTTACTGTCATCATCCAGACTCTCATGCCTGCAGCTATCAGCAATTCTTCTAATCTGATCCAGTCTACCATACCACTTCTCTTGCTCAAAACCTTTTATGGCTTCTCTGTGTCTCTAGATCTCTAATGAGCAAACTCCATTATATCCTTAATCTTCAACTTCTAGCTTCAACTGAAATCTGGCTGTCTTTCCACCACTGCTTCTTTCTAAAGTTTATCAAGATAAAACTAGTTTTAGTTTGCCTATATGTTTCTCTCCCAGCTGCATTATTTCATTCCTGGGAAGTGAAGTAACTATGTGCCCTTGCTCCCAATTGCTCCTTGCAATATTTTTCTACTTTTGTAGCCACAGATCTTTTACAGCCCACACTGTTAGGCCATGCCTGTCTTCCCTGCTGTTTGTTATCTGCTGCCCTTCACTAGCAGTCATGCCCCAACCCATATAATGAAGATTTAACTCTTGGTTCTCGCTGTTCCTCCAATGATATGACTATTCTGGATTATTTCAATATGCAAGCTGAGGTAAAAGCGTGATGTGCTTCTTGGATTCCACTTTAAGAAATAATATGTCATTCAGCTATGAGGAGTGTAGTTAGATGACAGCCTCCAGCTGCAGCCCCTTTAGGATCTACTGTAGTATTTATCTTAAGCCCCCAGACAACACTAAGCATGGTGAGTATGACCTTTGCCTTTTCTGATCAATGCAGGACTTCCCTAATGGTCAATCTTTGTTCCAGAGCTAGAAGTTGTTAGCCAAAACCTTTTCAGATATGCATTGCAGTCTGAGGTTCTCTCAGCCACATGTGCCTTTCCCTCTTTCCTTTCAGAGGTGTCAGAAATGTTCTTAGTCCAAAGGCTTCCTCTGCCCAGTCCTGTCTCCTCTTTTATCTTTCACAAGAATTATCCTCCCCAATAACTCTCTTGGACTCCTAACTCCACACTAGTGTATGCTTAGCAGAAGACCTGAGTTGACACAATGACTGTTCAACCCAAGCTCCCAGCCCCTCTTTTCCTTTACCTCTCATTTCATGACCTTTCCCCATGCCTTATCTTATTGACCAATCTAATGTGAACAAATCAAACTTTGATATCACCAATAATTAGCATCTTCAAAATATCTAATCACGACCTCTTGCCATTTCTACTCATCTATTCTCACTTCCTTATTTTAACAACTATTTCATCAAAGGAGACAGACAAGTCTAGAATCATTTTAATTAGCAACACAGAAATTAGTATGTCCAATAACTGGAAATAATAAAAACTCTAAAATCTCTTTATGAAATCTTCTCCCCTTCTCCAGAGTGATTCCAGTGGACAGCTAGAAGTAGGAAAGAATTGGGGGCTCCTAGGCCCCTCTGTCCTTACTTAGCATTTAACTTCTTGCCCTAACTTGCTAAGAATAGTGTGTGTATGTATATATTTATTCTAAACCTTCATATTACAGCTCATGGAACAATAAGATTATATGAAAGAACAGTTTGATATGACAAGTGCAGCTGGCGTCTGGCACCTTCTTGTGGACAAGTGTAAAACTTCTGACTTTCTCACGATTCAGGGGCTCTCTGGACAGTCAGTCACTGTTGCCTCTACCTCCCTCAGTCACTTGTTACATAGGGGATCCACTTTACAAGACACTGTGAGAGTGCCAACAGTGGTGGTGCTCATTTAAATATAACTAACTATAAGAAATTCTTTGCATCGAATAACTTTCTATTCCCCTTTTCTGTCCTGCTGTTTCCAGCATTAGCCAGAGACTTGTCTGAAGAGTCTGCAGGCTGTACTAGACACCAGCCCATCACATTTGCTAAGTTTGCTAAGTGCAATAGGTATCAAACTTTCAGAAAAGATCCCATAAAACCCTTTTCAACAGGTCTACAGTTGGAAGATGGCACTGCTACCCACCTGCTTTTGTGGAGAAAGGAGGCATGGACTCCCAACTCAGCAACAGCTCTATACAAAGAAATCTCTTCACAGATCCTTACCCATTTCCTCTTTCTCCATCTTTATGTATCCTACTGGGGAATAGGAGTGTCTTTATTTGTTGTTCTTTTTAAAAAATTCATCAAATATATTTTTGGATATTTGTAGATATATTTTAGCTATTTTTTGATATATCCCTTGACAACCTGAATCTGGTGTCTCTCACAACTCACTTCAATGTCTGATGACTTTTATATTTCAACATCTCTGTCAACACTTCCCAACTACCATCATGTTAAATATGAAACGTTTCAAATACACAGAAGAGTTAACAGCATAATATAACATCTAGATACCTGTCAGCCAGAACTAGCAAATCCTAACATTTTTGCTATAGCTACAGTTTTCAATTCTTATATGGGGCATTGTGTTTCTAGTCAGAGATTATAATGCCAATTTAGGAGCATTCTTCTTAACTTCTAATTTCCTGTTGGTACAAGGCATGTTTTTCTCTATATCTTGGTAAGCTTTAAAAACCCACTCTTAGCCTTAAAATGAGTTTATAGGTTCTATAAAGCTCTTTGCTTCCTATCAGCTCCATAACAACCAACTCAGTGCTATGGCCTTATCTTTTTCATTTCTTCTTAGTTACTGGCATTTGGACTGCCAGAAATTTCTTTCTTACAAATTCAGCATTATATTTTGCTATTGTTATACTTTATACAGGATTTCTAGGAGTTTATAGCATGGGAGGAGTTTTGTGTTCATTTGGGCTGCCTTATGTCAGAATTAGAAATCCCCATTCACTCAATCCTGAACTGACTCTCCTCTCACTTTCAAAATAATACTTAAAAAGCATTGCTCAAGGATAACAACCTTGTTCACATTGAGAAATACAATGGAGATATGCATATCATCCTGTTATTAAGTTATGTGGGGAACACCAAATGCATTTGGGCAAAGTCCCCTATTTGAAAAACCCTCTGGCTTTGATCACAAAGTTTGCCTGATTTTCCTAATTTGTTATTTCTTATTTTATTATCTCCTTTTCCATGCTTGATTTTAATGTCGAAGTACACCAGGGCCGGTCCTCTGCTCTTCTCTATTCTCCAACTTTATTACATCCTTTTATAATAGGGACTGAATAATTGTTCCCAACTGTTTACTTCTACTCTGCCACTAGGAGGATTATTTATTGATGACCACTGAAGTGTGACCCGTAGTGTTAACCTGTGGGTAGAGCATACTTTTTTATTCTATATGGTTTGCACTGACTACGGAAATGTGAATAGGAGTGATGAGTGCCAATTAAAACTAGACACTTTCAGACTGATTGTGTTTCTGCAAAGTTTCTTCTTCATTTTTTCTGTGCTATGAAGCTGTGATTTCCCATTAGTAGCTGCTCCTTCAGCCAATTGTTAGAATGAAGAAGATATGAAGAGCAGAGGTGAGCAAAGTGCAGTAAAACCACAGCTATTTTGCTCTCCACAAATAACATGCAGGAGATAAACTTTTTTTTGGTGTGTGGTAAGCCACTGAAATTTTGGGGTTGTTTATGACAGCAGCATAATATAATATAAACTGACCACTGTGAGAACCAACTCAACACTTAAAATATATTTCTCTAGACCTTAACTGATGACTGAGCTATGGTCTCATACAAGTAACTTCTTATTGATGTCTCCACTTACTTAGTAAAAATAAGATCAACATTAGATATAGAAAGATTAGCTATTAAGATTAAAATATAAAAATACTACTGATAATTTGCCATGATTTTTTATGGTCACAGGGGAGCTACTGCCTGAGAAGTCCCATGCATATTAATTGCACATATCTAAAGAAATAAAGTTCCTGTATTTGCAGGTGTGGCCAACATCCTTTGAATTACTGGAAATATGACGATCTCTCCACAGGTGTTCTTTTAGAAAGCCAAATACATTTACTAATTTCAATGAAGCAATTTTATAAATAAAAATTAGTCACTTAAAGATATGTATTGATGTTTTCAGCTGCCATTTATCTATATTCATAGGGTTAGAGGATCATTTTAAAACTATTTTTATGTAAGTTACCTATGTGGTAGAACAACAGTAAGACTTGGATAAAATATATCATCACGATTTGTATGTATAACAGGTCAAAATCATATACTTTTGGACATAACTATATCACAGATAGATATGGGATTTTACCTAAAAACAATAATTGAAGTAAGGTTTAACTGCTTTGTATGAACCACTAAAGTAAATTTCACTCCAATTCTTTAACATTCAGTTTATTTCTATTCACTGATAAAATAAATTTTTATCCAGGTATTATATATACACTTTGAAGGAAACAAAAAATGAAATATCTTTCTTTAAACAGAAAAATAAACAGTTTCATCATTTCCTTGGGATAGAATAATTAAAAGGAATAATGAAAAGTTAATTATTGAAAAGGAAAACACCTTTTTCTTACAGTATGTAAGTTAATTCGCTATCAATACACATTTAAAGCACTGAGCACTGTAAAATGGAGCTTTAATTAAACATGTGATGATGTATTATTTACTGTAATTTTACAAACCATAATGTAGCAACTATTTACTAATAATTATCTTAAAATCTTTCTCTCATGTAGGAGTAACTGTGTACACAATTGTTTTATTCCACAAATGATTTCAAAATTTTACAGAGGTATATGTAACATAAAGAAATGAAAATATGGAAGGAAGCTAAAGGCAGAACAATATAAAGTCCAAGAGTTCTGAATTTTTTTATTAATGGTCAACTTATTAGCCAAAACATAAGAAAACATTAGTAATAAGGTAAGTATTGTATGGTAAAACATTCTAGTTATTTTTAAATGAATAGATATCTAAAACAACCAAAAAATTAACTGTTTTATGTTTTTAGTATTGATCCATGAGAGAAATTTCTTTGATAGACTATTGCAATAAATATTTTATTTAATAATAATAATAATAATGATAATTAATAATTGTTATTATTATTATTATTATTATTACTATTATTATTATTATTACTGCTGCTCTCTGATATCCATTTGCTTTTCCATTGGGTACATGGGAATCTGAACTTCTTTGACTGCTTAACTTTGAGTGGGACAATATGGTTGGTTATTAACAATAAACTTTTAGTGTAAGTGACATGAGTTATGTCTGATCTATAGTATTTAATTGTCAATGTGAAATTCTCTTTGGCTCAGAGATAGCAGCATTTGAGATAGTGGGTGCCCCATCTGTCCTTGTCCTCCAGGGACCAGGACAAACAGAGCAAACTCCCTTCAAACTATGATGAACAAGAAGCTTAAGGGAGAAATGCACCTTGTTATTTTAAGCCACTGAGATTTTGGAAGTTGTTTCTTACTGCAGTATAACCCATCCTATGCTGACTGATACAGTCCTCAAAAGGATATTATATATAATGTGGTTACTTATCTTCAACAACTCTAAAAAAACACAATATTTTTAAAAGGTCAGTGATATGAATAAAAAGAATAATACAATGATGGTTGCTTAGATGATCAAAACTCATATAGCCTCTGCACTCAATTCTCTCATAATTTAATTCAAGAATTACCTTTAAAGCAGTGCTATGCCATAGATATATAATTAAAGCTACAAATATCAGTAGCATGTAAAATTAATATTAATAATATACCATATTTAATTGATATATATATATTATCATTTCACCATGTAATCAATTATATATTAATAAGGTAATGTTTACACTTTTTCTACTAAGTATTTGAAATTTACTAGATGACACACATAACACATCTCAATTTAGATCGGCCACATTTCAACTGCCACATTTGGGTAGTATAGTTTTACAGGCTTGAGAATCTAATGAAATAAATGATATGCACAGGTTTCAGATACTCTTTTATAAATCTTATTTTTTACTTAAACTTTAAATAGAATATGGCTAATAAAGATATTTAACATTATACTCTTTTGCAAGAACACAACATAAACATATCCTTTGTAGCTTTTTAACAATATTTAAACAAACCTCTATGCTTTGTAAATGAGTAAAACATGTGACACCCTACACAAAATTAAGTAGCCTAAACTGGAAACCTGCCTGTACATCTGACAACTCCACCTATGCATAAAAGTTAGCCCAACGATAATTTCTGTTGAGAAAAACATTTTCCTGGACACAACATACTGAGTCTTTTTCTCACATTGAGATAAATGAGGATACCTAAGTTCTATGGAAGTGACATAATGTATTTAAAGTGCTCAAAGAAAATAATGGCAACCAAGGATATTATATTCAGCAAAGCCATCTTTCAAAAATGAAGGGGAAACAAAGACAATCCTAGATTAACAAAACCTGAAAGAATCTGTTGCTAGCCAACCCACCCTACAAGAAATGTAAAGGGAGTTTTTCAGGCAGAAAGCAAGTGACTTTAAAAGGTAACTTCATTGAATATATTGCATATATATATATATATATATATATATATATATATATATATATATAAAATTTCATATATATATATAATTTCATATATATATATATATATATGTGAATATTACTCAGCCATAAGAAAAGAAATACTGCCATTTTGCTGCAACATGGATGGATTTTGAGATTATCATGTTAAGTGAAAAAGTCAGAAAATGTTGAGAACTGTATGATTTCACTTACATGTAGGATATAGAACAGAAAGCAACAAAAGAATAAGATAAAAACTCACAGACACAAATGACAGTTTAGTGAGTACCAGAGGGAAGGAAGAGGGGAGAGGTAGAGAAGGGTAAAGGGGGTCAAATATATGGTGACAGAAGGAGATCTGACTTTGGATGGTGAACACACAACACAGTATACCAATGATATATTATCAAATTGTACACTTGAAATCTATATAATTTTTATTAACCAATGTCACTCCGTAAATCTAATTTTAAGAAAGAAAACAAGATTATACTATACTTATTTTCCTTCAACTGCCTTCATTATTCTCATTAATATATTGTAAACATGGTTCCAGATAAGAGCTTATAGATGTATCTTATTTCTTTAAGTGGTTACAGAGTATTCTGTTGTGTGAATGTTTCATAATTTATTTGGTCACTCTCATTTGTATAATAAACTTCCATATTTTCACTAAAAAATGGTAATGTAAAAAACATGTAATTGTATGTACTTCAGTTATTTCTAAAAGACAGATTTCTGGAAGTAGAATAGCTGACTTTAAGTTGTGTTCATTTTATTTTATTTTATTTTATTTTTCTAGATCCTGCTAACTCACCTATTTCCTTTCCAGAAAATTGACTCAACTGATATTCCCACCAACAGTGTACATATGTCAAATTTACACATCAACGGTGGTTATTATATGTATTAAAAATTAAAAATTTTTAATACATATAATACAAGTTTTAATTTTTAATACATATAATACATATAATACAAGTTTTAATTTTTAATACATATAATACATATAGTACAAGTTTTAATTTTTAATACATATAATACAAGTGGTGAATGAGATGGATTAGTCTTTTATTTAACTAGTATTATTTACTTAACTAACGGTATGTCAGAAAATATTTTTGAAGTATTTGGATTAATTAAAAATTTAATATAGATTCAAAATGATTATGTTTTAAAATTTCTATAAAATAAAACATATAACTTTGCTACCTAAAGAATATGCTGCTTTAAAATAACTTCACCAATTTAAAATTTAAATTACATTCAAATTTATAAAATAAATGAGGAAATTTATTCCCTCATATATAACTGAAAATAACTTAGCAATTATTCTGCATTCTATCCAAGTAGAAACCCAGAAATATTTGTTGAAACATGATTCTAAAAGCCATTTCAAGTTTAAATATGATGTACGTTGATATGATTTAGTTATTTGATTGACATTTTATAACAATATCTTAATAGTTATTTTCAATAGTTAATTTTAATAATTTAATTATACTTTTAAATTACATATTTTCTCAAATATAGCATTGGTTTACTAATAAATGCACTATGTTAACTATAGATAATGGAACAATGAAGCATTATATTTAGAATTATAAACTCAGGTGAATCCAGACATATTAATTGTTGTTCGAGGTCAGGGAAATGGATCTAGTAAAATCTAAATATAAGCTAGATTGATTGTCAATATTAAGAGAATAATACAAAAAAAAGTTATATTAAAAATGTAAAATCAAAATGTAGGGAAAAGTCAATAAAATTAAGCCTTGCGATACTTTGTTCTGCTTTGTTGTAACTTTGTAAAAAGAGAAATAGCAATTATTATAATTTTCTGCATTTTTTCAGTTCTCTAAAACATCATTTTATCAGTGTTCTAGCTGCTAATGTTGATGTTACAATCCTTCTTTAAAGGAGTTAATATTCCAATTATCCTGTAGCCACAGACAGTGGTTTGTTCTCAAATTGTTATAATTTACAATCAATATTTTGTTTTACTTCTGCAGTTGAGAGTTTCTAAGGGGAAAGTATCTATTTAGTAAAATACTATATTGAGGGGAAAGAAATTCAGAAGGTTCTCTTTCATTGTCAGCAATCATATGCTAATGGCTGCTGAAAATAATGCTTTGAAAACAAACTTAAAGAAAATACATTACAATTAAATGTTTTTTAAAATCACACTTGCTGTTCCTATTAATTCAACGCAAGCTCTGTATTACACAAGTATATATCATTCATAACCCACGGTACTTTAACAAAAAGGCGTAACATTTTTTTTTATTAATCCATAATTGCAGCTAATATTTTTTAATAGGAAAGTATCACAGAACATTAGTGCATTTTTTGCCATTTATTAAAGGATTATTTATTTATTTAGCTTTGAAAATAATATTTTAATAGTCTTATGTGACTTCTTGTATGTACACTTTCAGCACTGAAAAGTTACTATGGGAACTTTGTCAAAATTTGCATTTTCTAATATTAAAGAAAAGAAAAAATAACAAAACAATGTATTTTAAATATTTATAGTTAACATATTCCATTAACTTCTTATGTTTTCTTTGAATTATTGTGTCTTCTATGACACAATAATCATCTCATATATTTTTAGTTTTATCTCAAGTTAATCGATGATTCTCTAAGAGCGAATTTGGAAAATGCTCAATGACATTATAAGATGATTCTATAACTTAGTTTGTAAAAGGAGAGGACTCTTCATAGCATGAGGCACCATATGAGAAGTCCAACTGGATATCCAGAGGGAGAGGCACTGACAGCCCTTAACCTTTTCAGATATCCCATCATGGACTTTTTAGTCCCAGCTGAGCACCCCTGGGAATGGGCACATGTGGAGCAGGCAAACTGCCCGGCTGAGTTCAGCTACTTCACAGTAGCAGGCCTACCACATGCCAGACACTGTTCTAGGTACCAAATTGCAGTATCACAGACAGTAATAAGAGGTCCTAAATTCATGGAGTGTACAGACTATAAGAAGTGCAAATTAAAAAAAAAATTCAAGATTTAAAAACTCTATTGTGCTAGTAATGGAGCAAAAAGTGTCCCAGCCATTTTGAGAGCTTGAAAAAAAAGTCTTTAAGGAAAATGAAACCTCCTGCTTGTGCAGCAGATACATTTACAGTGAAGATAGTCTGTGAGAATTCTGATGCTACGTGATTCCTAGACAATCAATTGGATGAAAACCTATATCGAAAAATACAAGGGAAAAGAAGCTCTCTGAGAGTACTTTTATTATAAAACTGCACCTAACAAATAACTTTACACAAAATTCCTGCTTTGGAAAAGGTAATTTATGCTGGCAAGTGGACTTTCTTTCTGTGGTCACACAACACTGGCTCTGCAGGGGTGCTATTCTGCAAAATAAAAATTGTGATTATCACTCTAACTTGTCATTCTGAGGGAGGAAGTCACAATTTGTTTCTATTTTAGCCATCGCTAAGTGACACAATGGTCCAGGATATCTATCCTCCTCTAGGTACTCAAAAAATGTTCCCCATCAAGCTCAGTGATACTTATAAAAAGTAATTTCTTAAAAACCTGAACGTGAACATGTGGAATCTGCTGCCAGTGGAAAAGCATAGAGATAATATGTTTATTTTTCCTCTTAAAAGAGGGTTTATTTGGCAAACTCGAGGTTCCAACTTTTACATCAGGTATTTTGTATCATGAATTGAAGTGAAGTAGACTTTGTTATATGATTGGCATACGCTCTTCCCAATGATGGAGAAGAGATATGTAGTTATTTTAGTGCACTTGTGGAATTGTTGATAATAGGACTGGTGCTGATAATATTTAGGAAGAATCTTGACTATCTGAAAGTGGTTAGGTTGAGATTCTGCTAGTTAATTTTCAATATAAAAGTACATATAAGGAGATACTTTTAATAAATATGTGTTCCACTTCATCTTCTCACATAGAAAAATGAAGGCATGGTAATAAACATTTTAAAATGCTTCCAAACTAGCAACCGAAGTGTCCTATGATAGATCATTGGCTAAAAAAGCTGTGGTATATATACACAATGGAATATTACTCAGCCATAAGAGATGAAATACTGACATTTGTGACAACATGGATGGACCTCGAGATAATCATGCTAAGCTAAATAAGCCAGACTAAAAAAGTTGAAAATCACGTGGTATCACTTATATGTGGGATATAAACCTAAAAGCAACAAATGAACAGGACAAACAAACAGAGACACATGGACAATGGACTAGGCTGTGGGGGAAGGGGGAAGGTCGATGGGGTAAAGGGGGTGACAGGAAGAAATTTAACTGTGGGAAGTGAACACATAGTATAAATATATATATGTCTTACAGTTAAAGTGTATAGCTGAAACTTATTAGATTTCATTAACCAATGTCACCATAAAATTACTTAATTAATTAAAAAATAAAATGAAATGATTACTTCTTTTGCTTGGGACTATAAGAAATGTTTATGAGTGTTAGTACATGATAGAATAATAGCAGCAATTGGAAAGACTGGATAGACAATGGAAATCTAGATATTATTTCGTGACTCAATACTAAGACATGGAAGCAGAATATGAAATGTTGCCAGTGCTAACATCTTCATATGAATTCATATGGATAAGGACTGGGCAAAAAGATTGAAAAGTGAAACTGTTGATGTTTTAGCCAAGTATTTCCTTTACTGCTGTATCCATGCACAATAACCTATAATCAGAACAAAATTAATATAATTAAAAAAAAATAGAGTGTATGTATTTGACTACTTCCTGTAATGCTCAAATTAAACATTAAATTAATATTAAGTTCTTAATTCTTTTTCCAGTATGTGTTAAGAGTGGAAACTTAGCATGAATGTCCATTTCTAACTTCACAATCTTTGTGACCCTGAATACTTGCCTTAAGCTCTTTCACACTCAACTAATTAATATCCATACCTATAAAATGCAGAGAATAATTATGTCATACCTACCAAACAGGCACATTTGTGGTGTCGATCAGATAACATAATAATGCACTTGTAAGCTAATACGATTTCATAAGGATGTGTGTTGCTTTATGATCTGGACAAAATCACTAATTTAGCAAACCCCTGCCAGAATCCTTGTGCCACAATGTACCTGATCCACATTTTTGCATTTCAATTTGTTTTGGCTTCTAGTCAGGAAAAAGTTACATTTTAGATTGTGTGCAATTCCTGACTCTAAGTGTAATTCAGCTCTTTTCTCTTCCACACGTCTACAGATCGCTAACTCCGTGACTGGGAACAGCCGCCCTAGACCAGTATTTCCCAACAGGATGAATTCAAAACTTCAGCTGCTCTTCTGAGCATGCTCAGTTCTCCTGTCCTCTCTGAGTCTGTTTGTTCCCCACCCACTCCTCTAACATCTACTTAAAAGCTTTCCCTTAAATGCCACCATTAGGGAAAAAGAGAATATCATAAAGATCCTACCCTCTGACACATCATACTATCACAATTTCTTTTCTTTCAGCTTTATTGAGGTATAATTGACAAAACTTTAGCACATTTAAAATGTACATGTGATGATTTAATATGTGTATACATTGTGAAAGGATTCCTCTCATCCAAATAATTAACACATCTATCACCTCACATATGTATCTTTTTAATTTTTTTGGTGATAATATTTAGATTCTACTCTTTTAGCAAATTTCAATTATATAGTACAGTATTATCAACTATAGACATTCATAAACATTTGTTAAGGAGGTTCTCCTTTTAAAAATATGTTCTTGTTCTGATCTTTCTAAATTTTTTTCCTATTTGTAATGGTTGTGTGTTTTGTCAATTTCATTTCACTAGAACTGTGTTCTCTGATTTCCCTTTGCTATATATTTCCAGGTTGATGTTGGCCTCAGAGAAAATGCTCATGCTATTTAGAAGGTACCAGTGTAGGTTTTTAAGGATGGTAACAGGTAAGACCTCTTGCCACTAATATGCATTGTCACTGATGTGCTGGCTTACCATGGTGGTGTTGGTTGGCAGCCAGGCATGTAACTCTTTAAACTGCCATATCCTTCATCCCTGAATCCTGGGCTAGGTTTTGGAGTAGCTTTATGGGAAGGTGCCCAGTTTATCCTGCAGCCAACCCACATTATTAAGGATGAAGCTGAAAAGAGACTGCCACACATTCTAATTTGTCTTTATTTCCTTCAGTTTGTCTTCATAGGTTTCAGTTTTCTCAGTTTGTCCTTGTAAATTCCAGTTCGCCTTTGTTCTCTCCCACTTCAGGTGAACTTTTCTTTCTTAACTGTTGCCCCTGCTAACTTCAGGCACAAGACCAGATGCAGAAACAGGGGCTTTTATATAGACTGTTTAACCAGCTTCCACACTAGCATAATATATGATTCCAGAATACATCCTTTATTCTATATTATTCCTAGTGGTTTTGTGTGTCTGACCAAGCCCTAACTCATATACTATCTGTGGTCACTGGCCTCTGTGGTCCCCAGTGGCCCCCACCTCCTGCTATTCACAGCTCTGAATAGTCCCCTTGCACACTGGTTTCAAGAGTGGCCAGTATAATAAACAGAATAAAATAGAAGTGACAGTGCGCGCTTTTGGAATCTATAGGTCATAAAAGGCTTTGTGGCTTTCTGCTTACTCTCTCTCTTTTTCCAGGATTACGTGCTCCAGGAGGAAGGTAGGTGTCATATCATGAATAATCTTACCTAGAAAGGCTCACATTTTAAGAAACTGAGGCCTCCTGACAACAGACATGTGAGTGAGCTTAGAAGAAGATCCTACAGCACAGTCATGCCTTAGGTGACTGCAGCTTCAGCCAACATCTTGACTGCAACCTCATAAGAGACTCTGAATCAGAACCACATAGCTAACTCACTTCAAGTTCTTAAATTTCAGAAACTATGAGTCAATAAATGTTGTTTTACACTACTATATTTGGGGGATTTATGTTATAACAATAGATAATTAAACTATCCAAATGCACTTATTGAGATCAAAGTCTAAGTAAAAATCCAAATATTTCTAAAATCAGAGAACTCATCACAGATTTTAAACACATTACTTTTTCTCAAAAGAGCTCTCTAGAATCATCATGAGAGAAAATAAAAACAGGCTTTTGCTCTAGATGATTATTAAGAAAATTCTTAAGATACTATAGACAAACATAATACCATGAGAGATGATTTCTTAGTAAATAAATTATGGAGTTTTTTAAGGAATTACTAAATAATAAAATTTATTTAAAAACAATCATTTAAATTGCTTAGTTATAAGAAAAACAAAATGAAAACATAAAAAAAAACCCTGCCTAGGATCAAAATGCTTAATAAAAACATGCAGGATTTTAGCTCTTACTTGGGTTTTATTATATTCCATTGAAGTTACTTAAAATTGAATAAAACACCATAATTAGTACTCTGGTACCCATTGCCTATATTTCCTTTCAGGCTGTTTTATGCTCTATTAGAACTCAGTTCCCAGGGCAATTTCTTCTAATCCTTCTATTGCGTGGCTTTTTCTTTAATGCCGCAGAACACAAACTTAATTAAAAAAAAAAAAAAGGAAGTAGAAAAAAAGTTAAATTAACCTCTTATATCAGTGAATAAATTAAAATAAAATGGGAATCCACTATATCAGATTCACTATCATTCTGATAATTGACTCCTCTAATACATTTTTTAAAAGAAGTAGATTAAGGGAAGAAGACTTTAAATATTTTATATAAAATCAAGCCAGTCCACGATGCTGCAAAAGGGGACTACTGTCCCTCAGATGACTGCCCCAAGTGCAAGCCCTCCCTAAGCCTGCTATATTTCTCTTCTCCCACCTGTCTATGCTGAATGTATCTAAAGAGTTAAGATATTTAAAGTTCATGTCAAAACCAAGTATGAACAAAAGATTAAAAAATAATGCAGAGTCACAGTAATTTTATCTTTATTTATATTTAAATGTATATTTGCATTTTTTGTACAATAAAATATTAATACTTATTATTTGAGGAGATATAAACAAGAAGATTTAATAACCTCTCTCTCCCTCCTTTCTTGAGGAATAAACACATGCAGTCTGGTAAATGCCCTTTACTTATTCATATTTATGCAAACAAATGAATATACATATACAACACACCACATATAGGTATCAAATGTGTGTGTATGTGATATGTTAGATGACTTTATCTCCACATGTATAAATTTGGAGTTTCTGTTCTTTCAGCCAGAAGACAGGAATGCTTTTGTTTTCATTTATAGCTGTAGGCATTTTTAGGAGGGTGGGACACTACTTGCTGTCTCTTGTGCTACATGTAGAATTTGCTAAAAATGAGACAAGCAACTCTTGATTGTTACATGTCATGTTGATATGTCAGCCTCTGCTTCTTATTTCCATAGAGTGATTTCATAGCAAGACTTCAGAAAATTGATTATGACATTGGTATTTTAGAATGCATAGGAACTTAGTGACAATAGCTTATGGCAGATGCCAATGACCAGTGAAATTAGAACCATCAGAAATCTCTGAAGCCTCACGGGGAAGCTCTCCATGTTGCCTCCTAATTTTACCAATTTCTTCGTTGTGGTATTTATAAGCCTTATTTCACTCAAATGTCATCTTCAGCAAATATTAGATCTCTCCTAAAGTAGTTATCTATTACTGCATAAAAAATCTCCCCAACACTTTGTATCTTATAACAACATTTATTGTTTCACAGTTTCTGTGGATCAGGAATCCATGCACAGCTTAGCTAGATAACTTAGCTCAGGGGCTCTCACCAGCTGCAAAGTGTCAACTACGGCTGTAATTACAAGGCTCACTCACATTGTTGTTGTCAAGGATCAGTTCCTCCCTGGCCATTGACCATGACTTTCCTCAGTTCTTTGCCATGTGGGCCTCTCCACAAAGACAGCTAACCACATGGCAACTGGCTACATCAGAATAAGAAAGAACATGAAAGAGTGTAAACAAGAAAGAAGCCAGAGACTTTTATAACCTAATCTTAGAAGTGAAGTCCCATTACTTGTGCCTTATTATTATTTTTTAAAGACAGGATGAAATAAAGAAAAATATAGACTAGTATCTCTCATGAATATAGACACAAGCTTCTTAAGAAAAAAAAAACTAGCAAATAAAATCAGTAATGAAAAAGACTGGATCAATAACTAAAAATCAACTTAATCACAATATTACTAGACGAAAGAAGAAAAATCGCTATCAAATCAGTTGATTTAGAATGAGGATTTTTCACAGTTCAACACTCATTCATGATAAAAATTCTCAGAAAACAATGAAAGAGGAAAAGTAATTCAACTTTAAAGAACAACTACCAAAAACTCTGAAGCCTTTTTTTGTTATTTTGTTATTTTTATTTTTTATTTGTTATTTTTATTTATTATTTTATTATTAGAAGCAAGTCATGGGGTATAGTCCACACTAGGGGAAATGTCACAGTAAGGAGTAGATACCAAGAGGCAGAACCCATTCTAGAAATTGCCTACAACATCATTTGTTCCATAATCTCAAAGATTTCTTACTTCTCAAAGAAGTATTTGGAGGCTATTCATGCTTAGAATTAAAAATTTAATTAAAATTTTTTTCTCTTTATGCATCTAATGTGATCTAAACCTAAAAGCTTTACATTTAATTAGAAATGAAATTATTTACAGTGTGTGAAACTTAAATCTTCAACTTATTAATTTGTTTTTCTGATTTTTTTACTTATATTTTCAAATTAAAAGTCAATGATTTGATCAAATGTACTTTTGTTATTATTTTTAGTTTTTATCAGCTGCATTACTGATATATTTGTTACTGCTCTCACTCTCTCTCTCCCAATTGGTCAGTCTCACTATTAGTTTGTAAATTTCATGAGTCTTTGCTAAGAATAAACTTTTGGCTTTGTTAACTCTCTATTTTATGTATGCCTTCTCTACCATTAACTATCCATCTTCTTTCCTTTTTGCACATTTCTTTGGGTCTGTTTGTTCTCATTTCTTTAACTTCTTAAAATACATGTTTAAGCTCGTTAATTTTCAGCTTTAAAAAACATTTGGGTCAGTGATATCACAACTCTTACAGCTATATTCCAGATCAAAAAATAGAATGTTTCTAAGCATATCAGAAGTTCCTTTGTGCCTTCTCCCAATCATTAAGCCTTTCTTGCTTTCCAAAGCTAAGCTTGGCTGGGCCAGATCAGAGTAGCATTTATTCTAATTATTCTAATTTTCCCCACTAATGAAGCAAAATCCTTCTGAATAAGCTACCTTTGTCCTATGAATTATGAGTTTTTCCGGTCTGGCTGTTGGGAACAGACTCTATTCCTGAACCAATATGAGATCTGAATGCTGTTCCCTCTCATCCTTTCAGGTGGTTTTATTTATGGCCTTGGGTAGTTTCTTCACATGCAAGCACTGATCAGTACTCTGAGGAACACTTGAAGGACATTCTCTGTAGATCTCCTGGGTTTGCTTTCTGTACAGCTCTTTACTTTCCATTACTCTGTCCTGTCAGCTCCAGCTACCTTGATTTCCCTGGACTCTTAGCTATATTTCCAAAATCCAGGATGTCTAGCAGGTTCTGCCTGGGTTCCCTCACTCCCTGTACCATGGCTTAGACATTCTCTCAAGATAATAACCTGAGATAATCAAGGAGCTCACCTCATTTCTTTTCCATTTCTCAGGGATCACTGCACTTTCTGGCCTAGTGTCCAGTGTCTTTGAAAACCCCTGTTTATTTTTCCTCCCATTGTTTTTGAGTTGTTTCTGGTACAAAAATAAATTCAGTCCCTAACTTCATCTTAGACAGAAGTAAAAGCACTAGAGTATCTAATGAATATTTTAAAGAAGGTTAAGCCATTTTTCCTGACTCAATATTAGATCTAATCCCTTGATTGTCTTATTTCTAGTATATTCTATACTAACATGTTACTTGATTAAAATAGTTGCCATTTCATCAGCTGAGCTAAATCTGTACCACCTTATAATTCAAAGCCAGTTAATCTCTTGAGATGATGCTGTCTTTTTAAGAACTGATTAATGTTAAGGATCTTCTTCCTGGAAAAACTACTAAAATCTAAATTTTTATATTAAATATCTAAGGGGTCAAGGATCTCTGGAAGTCTAATAACAAATCTAAATAGAGAAGTTCTGTGCCATTTAGTAGCTGTGAAGCCCAGTACCATTTCTTTGGTCTCTCAACATGTTCTCTGTTTTGCTGATACAATTAAGGTATGCAATTAATGCTATATTCTTAATATGAGTAGGCAGTCATAGATAAATGAGGGAAAATGGTTTCTATAAGAGCTTGTAGAGCCTTTGAAAAGAATTAACAATTGGTACATAAAAAAATATTTGAGGAAAGCTTCCAACATGAAGAGACAAAAATAAACAGAAACTATATAAAAATCATGTAGAAAACAAGATCATATAGACAAAAGAAGAAACTTCAAATAAATATAGTTAATATATTTAGAGAAATAAGAGAGTATATTGATAAAATAACTTTCATTAGAGGTATTGTCTATATGGAAATGAAAAAGTATACATATGAAGAAGCATATAAAAAAGTCTTGGATATTAAAAATATCAGCATTAAAATAGAAACTCAATAAAATAAAGTCAATAAAATCTCCTTAAAGTAGAGAAAAAGTCAAAGAGGTAAAAAGTAGGAGAGAACAGGTAAGAATTATGAAAGGGTCAAACCATAAAGTTTATATCTAATTTGTTAAAGTTACAGAAAGAGAATAGAGAGGAGAAAACCACTGGGATAGCATAAAAACAAACATAAAAAACAAATGATAAGAGACAAACATTGTATTTCTCAAAAATTAGAGCATAAATGTCAATATTAATAGACCCACTGAGCCCAAAAGATAAAATGCTAAAGACTACACTAAGTACCACTATCACAAAATAGTATAAGGTGAATGATAAAGGGAAAATCAACACATAGAATAGGTTATTTGCAAAGGGTTGGAGATGATATGACGCAGAAACTGGCAAACAAATATAAAGGGTAAAATAAAACCATTTTCCCACTTATAGAAACCATTTACCCCCCAATTAACCATATATGTAAACTCTAAGGATAACTACTGGGGAGTGTAACCCAGTAAAGGAAAGCAACGCTCTTAGAGACAGAGGGAAACCTGAGTTCCAGAAGCAAGGAAACAAGTGATCTAACTCAGATGAAAAGCAAAGAGAAGTTCCAGAATGAAGGCAAAGGGAAATCTCAGGATGACTGTTGTATAAGCATACTAGTAAAGACTGAAGTGCGGGGCGTCACCAATAACAAACACTCCATAAAGAAAATAGAAATGTTGCATTAAACTGGGTAAACAATATTACCAAAATACATTTTAAGGAGTTTATAGAGACTTTGGGAAGAATTAACAATAGGTACTTTAAAAAAAAATACTTTTCTTCAGGAATATCAAAAGTTTTACAAGCAAGGACCTATTATCATTATATATTATTTGTCTTGGTAATATAAAAACCCATGTAATGTCAAAATAATATGGATATTGAACTACTATGAAATTGTACCATTATTATGTTGGAAATATGAAGAAAATTGGAGAGAGATAGAATGGTATAAAATATTAACTTCCATAATAGAAAATTGCATGAATGGGAAATACACAAGTTATAAAACTGATAAGTCAAGATAAGATCATAATATGCATATTATTTAGAAAAAGGAAGGTAAATAGATGAAGAGAATGCTAAGAATTGAAAAAGACTGCCCCTCAGGCATGAGGTTTGAGGACAGGAAAAGGTGGAACAAGTAGCTATTCTTTGTTTTTGCAAGCCCCTTAAATTATTTGCTATCCTTAAATAGTATGCATACAACACATTAATAAAATAATAATTATCAAAGAAAAAGTAAGGCAGAAGAAACGTTATCTCACCCCACGTTCCTTCGGCCCACACGAATCCACTATGGGAGAAGATTTCCAACACACTTCCTACCACAAGGGTTTGAGAGTCTGTCTCTTCTCTACAGGTTTTCTTGGCAGCAGGGGCTAATGCTGACTGCAACCAGAACAATGGGTAAGTGTGGAGTCCCTAACATAGCTGGTCCCAACCCTCAAACAGTAGGTATAGTTGTAGGTAGTAAAATGTTCTACCCTCTTATTCATCTAGAGAGAGAGATGATTCTAAGGCATGTTTCTCATGGTTTCTCAGACTGAGCCCCAGTTGCCCACAGCAATTACACACCCATTAACATACTCTGTTGACTTTTCTCACTTTCTTCACTTTCTTACTTATGCTTCTTGGGACCACTTCCCAAATAAACTACATAGACTCAAGTTTGTTCCTTGGTATCTACTTTTGGGAGAAGCTAAACTGAGACAGATGACAGGAAGATGTTTGTCATTAATGCCTATTTATATTCACTTCTTTTATTTTGTTGTTGTTACTGATTTTTTTTTATTCTTGCTACTGCCTAGTAGCAATTAAAGAACTCTGCTTCTATAATTGACCCTTAATAAACTAAGGTCAATCAACCTGATATAGCATAAATAAGATTTATGACATATAAATCAAGAATTCCAAAGTGGAATTAAAATCTGAGTATAATATATAGTGAATATTTGATATTCACTCTACTTAAACATTGGTGTATCCCCTATCAGCTGAGAGATGCATAATGGCATACAGAGACTAAGACAACCTTGAGCATATACAAAATAACAAGATTTATTTGCTTATTCATTCATTCATTCATTTGCTGATCTGTTTATGGTAGTTTTAAAATATATCCACAAATTCTTTGAATTTCTCTTATTAATTGGTGGGGTATGTGTTTTTTCTCATGGAATCTGAATTGACCTCAGTGATTTGCTTATAACTATTCAGAAAGAATGATGCATGTGACTTCTGAGGTTAGGTCAGCTGTCATTTGGTTGTCTTTTGCCTGGTTCTCATGGAATTCTTGTTCTCTGTATGCTCTGGGACATTTACTCTCAAAAAGCAGCACCATGCTATGTGAAACCAAAACCACTAGGAAAGACCATTTGTAGGTGTTCCAGTTAATAGTCCCAGCTGAGCCCCCAGTCTTCTAGAAATAACAGCCTATTTGCCAGACATGTATATGAAGGAACTAATTCATCCCTAGACTTTTTGAGTTTTGCCAGCCAAGGGCCTACACATCATAGACCAGAGACAAACCATCCCTGCTATGCCTTATCTAAATATTTAATCTATGCATATCATAAAATGGTAGCTTTACTCCAAAAAGTTTTAGAATGGTTTGTTACACAGCAACAGTAACAGGGACACATTAACATATTAATTAGCTACTAAAAATGCATATTGAGGTATATGCTATTTAGCTAGGAAAAATTTCAAAGAGAAAATTCTTTGATCATTCCTGTTCCTGACCATATTGCAAAAGAATTCTGGATCAATCCACATCCACTGTCATTTGAGGGTCAAGAAAAGCATGTCTTCTTCAAATAGGGGAACAGAAAAACCCAGAATTAGAAAAGAAAGGGCATAACACACATTGTTATTAAAAATGCCTGAGCTAAGAAAGAGTACATAATTAGTAATAAGGAAACCTGTACCATATACAACAAAGGAAATAAATGCAGATGCTCCATTTGTGCAGAGTACTGGGTATTTACTGGAGCAACTTGCTGTTATGAAAGAGTCCTTTTTTTTTAAATCACCATGGCATCCAATGTAATGTTCCAAAGGGATTAATTTGGTAGGAAATTAAATGCTTTGCCTAGATACAAGATCTTTTAAAATTATATATGTGCCAAATTGTGCTAAAATAATTGGGTAGCTGAGGACATCTGCTGCAGTAAATTCAAATAGTGAATATTCAATTTAAATTAATACCAGACACAAGATCAAAAAGTCTTTATATTTCTCCCGCTTTGCAGAGAAGAGCCTGAAAATAGTTTATTTTAACTATTAAAAAATTACTTGGAAAAAAAAACTGCAGTAGTCTAATTATGAAGTAGTATCATGAAATGTTATTTTATGAAGTAGAGCCACAATATATATTAAAAACACATCTAAGGGCTTTGTGGTCAATTCTTAAATTGGGTTATATTATCCTGGACTGGGTGAGGCCTACATTTTAGGATTTGATCTTTACTCAGTTATATGAGGATAATCTGTTCAGATTGCTTCTTGTCTGCTTATTTTAGAGCTCAAGAAATAGAGCAGATAGATGCCAGTACTTCACTGTCTATACCAGGTTGAATATACCTATGGAAGCCAGTCATTAGTGCCCACTACTGCATAAAGGATAGTCAATTTGCTCTGCAGAATTTTCTTCATTAAATTTAGTAAGGGCATTAATTGAAGTCGCTGTATATCATGATTTATAAGGACCACAGGCTTTCAAGAGCTAGTGAGCAATGAACTGTTTTTAGATAAAGCCTAATATAACTGAGGGACATTTACAATCTCATTATCTAATCTGGCTACATAATCTTCTGGATATATCATAAAGTTAGTAAGATGCCAGTGCCTATGGCCCTTTCAGGACATATTTATAACTTCAGTTGTCCTGAGCAAATACCCTCTAAGAGTTTTTCCCTTGGTACCTTCTAAAAGTTTTCAATTGCTGGAGTGCTCAAGAAACAAAGTGTGTATAATCTGATATTAATGGGAAATTTCAGTTCTGGCATTTATTGTACTTATTACCTGTGTCTCCTGTGTCAGATAGCTGGCTTATCTGAGCTTTAGATACTTCTTTTATTGAGTGGCAGGAGAATAATACCTACTTCACACCATTGCTTTAAAACAAAATGAAATAGAACAATCACTGCTATTTGACACGTTAGCTTCTACCCTCTACTAACATCTAATCCAGTGTTACAAAATCATAACCACACTTACAAAACTCTAGACAAGAACTGAGATCTAGATTTGGAGAACAGCATTTTGAGCAGATTTTAGTAGTATTTTGTAATTTACTAGAGGAGATGAGAGAGAGAACAGAATTTTACACATGACCAATTGTCCAGCTATGGAATATAGAAATGGGATATGTTTAGATTTTGTTCTTTAATAGTGTATAAAAATACATATTGAATGTTTATGATGAGCCAAATTACAAGGAATCTGTATACTTTACCTTATTTCATACCCATAGAAACCATATGAGGTAGGTAAAATGATTTCTCTCATTTTACAGAGATTGTAACGGTCCGTGGTAAAGATACAGAGGTTTAGGAGCATGCTCAGAAGATCTTGTATGTAAGAGAGTCAGAATTTGAACCACAGAGCCAAATTCCAGAATCAATGCTTTTAACACTCCCTAAACTAGTTATTAAATGGATTCTCAGAAGGCACTAGTTAATATGGGGTTATAATGAGGGAGAAGGAGGAGTTTTAAGAACAAAGGAAACTTTTCAAAGGGTCAACTACCATGAGGAGGTTAATTTGGAAGATTGAAGAAAATACAGAACTAGAATTGGCTGTTACACAGTGACATCTAGAGAAGTTTTATTTTAATGGCACAGATAAACAATTACTCTGGGTTTGTTTATAAGTGATTTGACCTGAGGAAGAAGGGATAGTAAATATTAAGTATTTTCTCACTTTCAGTTCAGTTTTGAAACAGAAGGAAGTAAACCAGATGGTATCTAGATAGGTAGATTCATATTTTCTTTTAATTACTTAGTTTAAAAATATTTATTGAGCATTTATTATTTCCCAGTACTATTCTGTAATATATCAGTGAACGCAATATAAGGATGGGACATACACTGAGGTTATTTGTAGGCTAAGAGAAGAGGAGGCCAATGGAAAAAAATAAATAAACAAAGCATTTTTTTTTAGAGTGTAAAAGTGGACTGCCTCTGTGGCATCACTTGTTCTGTCATACAACACAAAATCAATTAGAAAAACACTTTCATTTTTCTAAAGATAAAAATCTATCTTATGAGTTACTACTTCCTGTGGACAGAGATGACTGCCTGTTTTGAAGGATTTAAGAAGTAACTGATCCTGGGCAATCCATGAAGATTTCCATGATAATATACAGACAGTATTCAATAAATCTCTTAAAATATGTATCCTTTGCTATATAATATTCAGCTTAGTCTTCTACTTAATTGCTTTTGACTTTTTAAAACTTAAAATATTTTCTCAAATAACTCACTTTGTAAAGTTAGTACTACCTGAAAAAAATTCCAAAAGCACACCTAAAATTAGCAAACAGAGACAAAACTTAAAAATAGAAAACCTGACATCATCTACAAAATCAAGCATTGGCAGAATTAAAGAAATCCCCAACAGTGGTCATAATGGAGAAATAAGGAATAATACACAAAGCTTCAGTGGGACATAAGTATGCTGGTATTTTCAAAATTATAGAATTATAAAAATTTGGAAGATATATTTTAAAAGCAGAGATTTCAATTGTGGGCTTGAAAACTCAGGCTGAGGGAAAGTGATAAGGAGGAACAGCAAAAAGAGAAGCTTGTGGAATATGTGGGATTTATTACTTAGGACTGACCTTTTAAAAAGAGAGAGAATCTAGAAAAATAGAGAGGAACAAGAAGCCCATGTGTTTAAGTGATTAAATTTGAAAAAGGTCTAATATGTAAGACCAGCATTCAGAAGAACGCTAATAGAGTGATTCCATTTTTATTAATAATTATATAAGTTTGCAATTCCGTTATGAGACCAATGGACCAGAGAAAAATGCTTTACTTGGAGAATTCACTTATTCTGATTTCTCTGTAGTTCTAGCATTCCATGATCCCTTGTTTTACTGGATATTATGTCATATCTTTAAAAAAAATGTTTTTTGAACATATATTTTTTTCTATATACCCACTTAGATCTGATTTTATTTTGTCTTCTGCAATGAGAAACTTATAATCTAGGAAAGGATAAACAGTCAGTCATAGTTATTAGTTCAGAGAATATATCCGCACCTTCTTTTAAAATGTTATATGCCACAACCCAAAATTTGTTTAGAATGGCATATAGTTCCATTTAGATATGGAGGATCTCAGGACACCAAAAGAAAAAATAAGGTCATATGAGAATTGTGTTGTCTTTTAGTCTTCCCCATCCTTCCTTCTCCTCACACTCTTGGTTTTCCTTCCTTATGCTCTTTTTCAGTATGCAATTGATTTGACTACCAGAGAACTTGTTCCTTTGCTTATTTAAAAATGAATGAGTAAAACAACACCAAAACAAACACAAAACACTTTAGTGAAAAATATATAAGTAAAGCAGAGAAGAAAAATAGATTCTAATATTTCCCAACTGAAGTAATTTGGGATTAAAGACCATTTACAAACTGACAGGAAGCATATTTCAAACCTTGATCAATTCTAATGCAATTCTTTGGCACAGTTATATGCCAAATATCATATATGGATATCACCCACCCAAATATTTTTCATTTTTTTAATTCTATTCATATCCAAGTGTATTATCAGTCATTTTTTTATTTTAATTTTTTGCATAAGAAAAAGGTCAATATTTGTTTGTTTACTTATGTATTAGTTTCAAGTATATAGTACAATGGTTAGACATTTATATAATTTATAAAGTGATTCCCTCAATTAGTCTAGTAACCATTTGGCACTGTACATAGCCACTGTAATATTATTAACTATATTCCCTCTGCTGTACTTTATATCCCCACAACTCTTTTTTGACTCCTAATTGCCAGAAGGAAGGAGACTGGGAGCCTGGGTGAAAAAGATAAAGGGATGAAGTACAAATTAGGAGTCAGTTACTTTTTATAACAAGCATTTTATTATCTGATGCAACTATAGCAAACATTAAATTTTTTAACCCGTCTACGGCCATGCCACCCTGAACAAGCCCAATCCCATCAGATCTTGGAAGCTAAACAGGATTGGGCCTGGTTAGTACTTTGATGGGAGACCACCTAGGAAGACCGGCTGTTGTAGGCGTAAAACAAAAAAAATAAGGGATTGTAAGCTGACAAGGTCCTTGCAAGCTGTGAGGTCAACCAAGGGTTGCCTTGCCTTAAAAAATAAATAATTAAATAAATAGTAATAATTTTTTAACCCTCAAATTAGGGTATATAAACACATGTGAATCTGTTCAAAATTAGGTCAGCAGGATTTCTAAATATTTCCAAATCTTTACTCTAAAACTAGCAGTAAAATGTCCTGGGGCCATATTAACAATTGATTATTGAAAGTAAGACTAATTTACATATATGTTTATGGTTCAAGACAGC
Source organism: Macroglossus sobrinus (assembly GCA_004027375.1). NCBI lineage: Eukaryota > Metazoa > Chordata > Mammalia > Chiroptera > Pteropodidae > Macroglossus > Macroglossus sobrinus. The sequence goes on along the minus strand of PVKZ01001924.1, from coordinate 217,255 downwards.
TTATATGAAAATATTTATGTGTTTTGTACATGCTTTATTTTATGTCAACAAAGGCATTAAGAAATAAAAATGTTTTCAGCCTAGTTAGTCTCTCATGTATTACATCTAAGTCTCAAATAGGTAGAGGAAAGAGCACCATTGAACGTAGCCTATAGAGTGATATAACTAACAGCCTATGATCATCTTCTTATTGGGGTGAACACCTGCACTAAAACAAGGTTTCTTCACCTTCTTAAAACCCAGCTGCCCTTTTACCAAGTGAGCTCCTGATTTCTTGCCAGGTCAAACAGGAAAAAGCACATTTATGCTGCAGCAACCGTTATTTAATTTTTCCTGGTGTTCTAAATTATAACAAACATTGTACAGAATGAAATCCTACGGTCATGTCATTTTGAATCCCAGGACCAACTGCTTGTGGTTTCTCAAAAGTAAATGCTAGGGAAAGAGCAAACCCACATGGAACCCTTTTTACCTTGGGACAGAAATTGAATATTTGGAAAGGTCAGCAGTTATGAGCAGAGTTTCATCCTAGTTTGTCTAGTTTCCAAAGCAGAAATCTACAAAGTGAAGAAATGATAAAAAGTCTCTACTCACTGCCTGTCCTTTCTCGCTTTGTGCTCTTACAACCAAAGGGGATTTAAAAGAAGCCTTAGTCACAGGTTAGTACAGTGGCACAGAGAAGAAAGGCTTCCTCAGTGTGCCACTCCCCTTGCCCTACTTCTGCTTCCTCTTCTTTGGAAATATTATTTTCTTTATCCAAACAAGGACAGTACAGACTTGTGCTGAATAAGTAAAAAAATATTTGACCTAATTTTCTTTAACTTTCCTTAGAAGAATTTCAGATTGATTAGATGAAAGTTTCTGAAGAAATTACTTTTAAGGCTGTTTTACATGATCTTTCCCAGATCATGAAAGAAAAATCAAGTCAAAGGCAAAAAAAAGAAAGAAAGAAAAAAAAAAGAACCAATCAATACAAAATATTTAATGAAAAATACTAGAAAGAAAAACAGATGTACATTATTATATTGGGCATATTAATATGATATATAAGAATATTAAAAAGAAAAAGAAAAATGTTACTGAGTGTTACTGAATTGTGGCATTTTATGTGCCTCATCTTATGTTATCCTTATTTTTTAAGTTTTCTAACAATGAGCATATTTTTTATATATTTAGAAAAAAATATATACTTAAAAAGTAGACAGAGACTACTTGACCTCAAGGGAAAATCACTTTAGATACAGTATATAAAACATTTCCATTATAGGATGTCCTGTCATTTCACACTTTCAATGTGTAGAAAAATATATTTTAATTTTGTTTACTGATAGGTAGTATTCAAGTTTATATAAAAATAGAGACCACTTCTGCAGTTTTAATTCCCTTCTTCATTTTCATGTTAGAAATATGCATAGACACCTCAGACAGCCAGTCAGTCCCTTATCTGCAATGATTACTTTAACAATACCTGCCCCCAAGGCTTATCATGTCATTTTGTCTGACCTTCAGTTAACTAACTCCTGCTGATTTCTTTAGTGGTCTCCTAAGATAGGTTTCCCTTCCTTATATAAAGTCTAATAGAGATACTCATAGGTTTCCTTTCTTGCTATGTTTCTAAAATCCCATTAACAGAGTCTCTATTGTAATGCTCATCTAATTATAACATGCTCCTTGCTGAGCTCAGAGGGCAAGCATTCTAATAAAACTGTGGTTTCATACTGAGAAGTGGAAAGAAATAACTGTCATTCTCACTTGAGTAGTAAATTTTAATAAATTAGAGTCTGCAGAATTTTAAACCCACTTGGCAAAGGTAAAGTGAAAGGGTGAGTCTACTACTGATTTGGGCATGAACTAGGGATACATAAATATCCTGTTTCAATTTTAAGTGAATTCTGATTTACATGCCTTAACCAAACTGGCTAAATGGTATTTTCAGAAGAAATCTTGGGATTCTTTGCCCCTGTGGTTTTGGTCATTCAATTCTCTTCCTCCTGAAGGCATTTCCTTTCTATCACAGTTTGCCCCAATTCTACTGTTCCTGCAAAGTTCTGCACAAATATTGTTGTACTTCACATAGCCCAAAATGGTCTTTCCTCTCTTCTCTGAAGATAAAATCTTGTCTGCACTTCCTTAAGTAGAAAGGTCAATTTTCATCTTGCATACATTTTTTTCTATGTCCATCTGTGATAGAATCTAAAGAGATGTTTGTCTGACCAAATAGGAAGACTACATTTCCCAGCATTCTTTGAAGTTAGGTATGGAGCCAGTGACTGGGTACTGGGTAGTGGAATGCAGGCATGCCTGGTTCAAAAAGTACCTTATGTAACTCTACTCTCTCTCTCTCTTTGCTCTGCAGAAGAATCTGAATACAGAGACTCTAATGAGAACCTGAGGGGTCCTTTCAAGGTAGTGGAACTATAAGATGCAAGGACTAAGATCCTTGAGTTACCATGTAGAAGGCTTCTTGCTGAAAACCTATTTCAATTGTGAATAGGAAAACCTGATTATATTATGATAGATTTTTGGATCGTTGTTGTTCTAGCAGCTAGCTCTAATGACTTTGGCTAATGTAATATGTTATGTCCCCCTTATAATTTCAACTATGGTTGCTATATTGAAGTTTCTCAGAGCCATGTTTCTAGTCTTTGCCTTTTCTCTGAGCATTTCTTTGAGATGAGTATTTCTTACTGTCTGCTATACATTTCCCCATGGGTGTTCTAATGGCCTCAAAAATAGCTTTACCAAATAGAGACTAAGGTCATCAACTGTATTAGCTTCCTAGGGCTGCTGTAACAAAGTACCACAAACAGTGGCTTAAAACAACAGAAATTTGTCTTATAGTTTGGGAAGCTACAAGTCTGAATGAAATAAAGGTGTCAGCAGGGCCATGTTCCCTCTCTGAGAGCTGTATCGGAGAATCTTTCCTTGCCTCTTCCTAGTCTCTGGTGGTAGTTGTTAATCCTTGGCATTCCTCGATTTGCAGTTGCATCATTCTAATATTTGCCTGTCATCACATGGCATACTCCCTGTGTATCTCTGTCCTTAGTATTTTTATAAGAAAACCAGTCATATTGGATTAGGCTCACCCTGATGACCTCATCTTAATTTGATTACATCTACAAAGTCTCTATTTCCAAATAAGTGACTTTCACAGGTATCAGAGGTCAGGATTTCAAAATATGTTTTTGGTGATCATAATTCAACTCATAACATCAACCCCATGATTTAGCTTAGCAGAATTACTATCATGTTATCACTCAGTACTGGGACTTGAAAGTCATTCAACATTTATAGCGCCCTCTTATAATTCTTTGGTATATCATGTCAGTACAGTGTAAGATGTCTCCCTTCAACTCTCCTTCCTATATGTTCTATCACTGGTGTAGATTTAGTCTCATTGATTTTGTTTTCCAGAGACAAATTCCATTCTCTTTCTCTAAATTTTCTCTAGAAATCTTTCTGAAACCAACTTAATCATGTAATGGTTCTATTCAAACATTTGCAATAGCTCTTATACTTCCTCTCACCAATAGCCCCCAACTTGCACAATTTTCTTTCAGCATAATCTCCACCATGGACATGCTTCAGTTTTTTGTTTTGTCTTGTCTTTCCCCCTCATTTGAAGTGCCTGTAGTGGAGATGACTTATGAGTACTTCAGGTACAAAGTAAACATTAAGTAAGTAGTTAAATGAATGAAGCCATATGTTATTCAAAGGATTATAAATTTAAAGTAACAATAGTACTTTTTAAAGTTTTCATTGTTTACAGAGAACTCTGATATGTGTTATCTATCTCCTTTGAGATTCACAGATATCCATGAGATAAGCTAATAGTATCTAAAATAATTTGATTAAGAAACTGATATTAAGTCAAACTAGTTCAAGGAAGCCCAGGTATTTATTAGTATAGACAGATTTCATATCAAAATACATTTATTACAAATGTTATGTCTTTTCACCACAGCAAACTTGCCTAAGAGGACAAAAGACATAAATCTGAGGATTGTTTGAGTTTAAGTGTTATCATAAAAAATATATTAGAGGATAATGATCAAGAGAAGTCTGACATTTGGAGGATAATCAGTGAAGAGTAATGTTAGGAGAGGAAGGGAGAAAAATGACTCAAGTAGAAAAAGATGCTAAATAGTTATGTATTACAGAAGTATCATGTAATAATTGCTCTTGAAATTCATAATAAGAGATTCACAAAAATATAATCAATTAATAAAACAATCAAATTTTGAATAAATTGACCATGGTGAATTGACATCAAGGCCTAAATTATGGCTTAGAAAAAAAAAGTGGATGAAAAAACCAAAAACACTAACTAAGAGATATTGTACTTTATAAATACAGTGATCAGCATTATTAAGATGTTCAAGAAAGAATAAGTAACACAGTGTTGTTAGAAAAATAAAAGACATCTTGATGAAAATCTAGGTCAAAATTAGAGTTATTTCAATTAGTTCAACTCTTGGAACTACCACTGAGTGATACTGGCTAAAATAGTTTACTTTTCTTGAAAGAGTGGTTAAGAGTGTGGGCTCTGGAGTCAGACAGATATGAACATGACTTCTACTCCTGCTGTTTACTAGATCTGGATCTTGAAAGTATTACTCAACTAAATGTCAGTTTTATAATCTATAACTTGAAGCAATTTCAGACTCATAGGGTTGTAATAGTAAAATATTACCATGGAAACTGGCACTCAGGAAGCAATATATCATACCTATGATTTCTATTATTTTAATATTCTCTCTTAGCTGATGTACATGATTGTAGGTGAAAGGTTCAAACAAGAATCATTTTGTTCTTTTTACATGTTCCATTTTATTTATATGGAAGCAAAAATATTTTTAAATTTTTAAATAATTATTAAAAGTGTACTGTGATTATATGTTCAGAAATATAATGCAATAATTAACACACAAACAATTTATATTCACATAGTACACATTCTAGAACTTTATAAAAAGCCACCCTGTAAGTGAAATTAGTTTCTTCACCATTTAATTATTTGGTCTTGGTGTATATAATTTGTGGCATTACTATTGCTTCAGGTAAAAGTAAAATAATATGCTTAAATCTACCCGTCAAATAGATAATAAGATATAACTTATTCTAAATGGTTTTGATTTCCTATTTATATGCAGAAAGCAGTAGTTCATTAACACCTAAAAATTTTAAAAACTAGGTCAGAAATAAGGGTTCTAAAAATCTCAAAAGATTCCGTTGAGATCTCTGAGGTGATGATTAAATCTGAATAAAACATTTTCCTAAAAATTACTATTCTAATATAGGAAGCACTAAATGATTTGTGATTTCCAGACCTTTGTGCATTAGTCTTAAAGCATGTCATTTTTTTATTTATTCTTCTTTTCCCTTTCTCTGGTCAATAAAAAATCTGAAACTGGACTCTTTAATTAGAAAAAGAGAATGGGTGTTTAAGTCAAGGTAGAATATGAAGAGCAGAGCAGTTGCTTAGCAAAAGCATATAAGAGTATTATTATGAAGACAACTCTTGATGAAGGCAAAATTATTTTTAAAGTCATGATTTTCAGGTCCTATCACATAAATAAATTAGCTGAATGTTAAAAATTAATCACAAGTCAAAGAAGCAGCCAAAGAAACATAAAGGGGGATATATGCTAATCTATGCACCATGATTTCTTCCTATTAAGTGAAAATAGAAGTGAATTATAAAAGCCAATGAAGCAGCAGAAAGATGGTTGACTATAAATCCCAGACAATGTCCTAGATATGTCATTCTCCATGAAAGGCATGCTTTCTGATGTTGTATTTTCCATTAGCAAATGGGGCAGCAGATCACCAGTGTATATGCTTTCCTAACTCATTTGCATGTCACCATTTATAACTTTCCACTGTCCTGTGACATTGTGGCACCTGTCTCCCAAATGAGGAATATGCAGCAGTAATAATTTTTTGATAGCACCCTAGTAATTGCATGACACTTGAAGGGCTTTCAAAATTCAAAACTCACCTTCTCCTGCTTAAGTGTGAATCTAATCTCACTCTTGGCTTGGAACCTGGTTATTAGCTTTCCTTTTCTTGACACATCTGGTGAGTGATGGTAGAATAAGTCAGATAAAAAGGTCAAAAAGAAGGAAGTGGGAACCAAAAGATTTGCTACAAATAGCCCACAGAAAAAAATAATAAATTTAAAGGGGCTTACTGCCTGGAAAATCAAGTCACTGAAGAAGGTGTCTACTCAATGACTTAATTTTTATTAGAAATGAAAAACTATATCTATTAAATTAAAAGAATTATACAAAGAACAACACAAAAAAATCTAATGCTGGATTTCATATATGAACATATGTGTATTTAACACTCAAGTAAGACAGAGTCTGACCTTTTAAGTAGCATATGTTTACATGAGTGGAAATCCCCTTGGACATTATATTTTTGAATTTAGAATTTCATCTAAAGAAAACAGTATGAAGATAAAGGAAACAAGCCACATACAATTCACGATTGGCTACTACACATAGCTTAAGCACAGCCCTGATTCACCTTCTGATTTTTTTCAGGCTCTGACATGTATAATGAAAATCCTTAGATCAAAGCATATTGTCTTGGAATTGTTGACTGTCAAAATACAAACTGGAGTAATTACCTACATAAGTCAGTGAATAGGTGTGATTCTCAACCAACTCTAAATGATTTTAGATGCTTGATTGGTCAAACTTAGTACTTCATTATTAATCACAATTTGATTTCAGAGCTTAAAACTTTGTAAACATGGTAAAAATAACACTCATACAACAGTTAGATGAGCTCTAAGAGAACAACTGGTTTAAAATTTACAGATATAAAAGACTAGGGACCTAAGTAAGATATGTCACCATGTGCTCTAGTTTTAACAGGTCAAGTTCAAAGAGTGGCAGAATTAAAAAATACAATCTAGGCATTGTGATTCTTAACCTAATATTAATCCCACTTCTTAAAATAGTCTTAAATTATTTGGACAACCTTAAACAACATTTTAAAAAGCATAAATTTTACATGTATATGTACTATATGTATGTATATGTATGTATGTATGTATGTGTGTGTGTGTGTGTGTATATATATATATATATATATATATATATATATATATATATAAAACCACCCTTTCATACTTACTTTTCAATTAAACTAATGTCAAATATTATTCAGTTGTAATTTTGTCTGAATTTATCAAAGATCTGAATATACTTATCGAAAAAGCAAAGAGATATAATATTATGCATGTTTATTTACAGTTTAAAGCATGGTTTATTTACTGTTGAAAGATCATAAATTATATATACCATTATTACTTTCATTCCATCTATGTGCTGAGTTAAGTGTGAATGTGATCATCACAGTTGTTCAATGTGTGCTGCTTAAATAAGGGATCACTTTCAATATTTATAGTTTAAATTTGGTTTGTTTGAAGTTTACAAAATAGGACACAGTGATTTGCCCTGTGATAAATTAAACTGTCGATTTATAAACATATTTTTAAATTAATTTATAAAAGGTATCTACTGCAATATTAAGAAAGTTATTGCTTTTTCCTGCAAACTAATGATCCATATTTTGACATTATTTTATAGGGTACTATATAATTGATTATATTAATGTATAAAAATAACACAATAAGTTAAATTCACTTCATGTGTTTTTATATCAAGATTCAATATGGGTCAAATTAATCTAGAGATTGTTACAGAAGAAAACAGCTAAGTAAAGTGTCTCTTCAGATTGGAATATTAGACTACATTCATCTAAAGATGATATATACTTATGAAAGACACACTGTTTGGTTGCTACAATAAAAGCAATAATCCAAAAAACTCCAAAAGTCTTTAATACCTATTAATGTTTTAGAGATTAAATTCTACTGTGGGGCAAGTCTACAGTAATCAAAACAGCATGGTACTGGCATAAGAACAGATACATTATCAATGTAACAGAATAGAAAGCCTAGAAATAAATCCACACCTATATTCTCACTTAATATGTGACAAAGGAGGTAAAAGAATATACAGTGGGGTAAAGACAGTCTCTTCAATAAATGGTGCTGGGAAAATTGGACAGATACATGCAAAAAAAAAAAAAGAAGAAGAAGCTGGACGACCTTCTTATACCGTATACAAGAATAGACTCAAAATGAATTAAAGACTTACATGTAAGACACAAAACCATAAAATTTCTATAAGAAAACATAGGCAGTAAACTCTCTGATATTACTAACAGAAATTTCTTTTCAGATATATCTCCTTGGGCAAGGGAAACAAAAGAAAAAATAAACAAATGAGACTATATTAAACTAAAAAGTTTTTGTATAGCAAAGGAAACCATCAACAAAACAAAAAGACAACGAACAGTTTGGGTGAAGATATTCACTAATGATACATCTGATAAGGAGTTAATATCTAAAATATATAAAGAACTTATACAACTCAACAATAAAAAAAACAAATATACTAATTTAAAAATGGGCAGAAGACCTGAACAGATACTTCTTTAAAGAGGAAATACAGATGGCCAATAGACATATGAAAAGATGCTCGGGGTCACTAACCATCAGAGAAGTGCAAATGAAAACCACAATGAGATATCATCTTACACCTGTCAGAATGGCTATCATCAATAAATGAAAAAATAGCAAGTGTTGGTGAGGATGCAGAGAAAAGGGAACTCTCATACATTGTGGGTGGGATTGTAAATTGGTACAGCCACTATGGAAAACAGTATGGAGATTTCTCAAAAAATTAAAAATGGATATACTTTTTGACCCAGCAATTGCACTTCTGGATGTTTTTCAAAAAAAAAAAAAAACAAAACAAAAAAACAAAACAATAATTTGTAAAGATCTATGCACTCCAATATTCATGGCAGCACAATTTACAATAGCCAAGATATGGAAGCAACCTAATGCCCATCAGCAGACAACTGGATAAAGAAATTATGGTTCATATATACAATGGGATATTATTCAGCCATTAAAAATAATGAAATCCTACCATTTGCAATGACATGGATGGACCTAGAGGTGATTATGCTGAGTGAAATGAGTCAGACAGAGAAAAATAAATACCATATAATTTCACTTATATGTGGAAATCTAAGGAACAAAAAGAACAAACTAATCAAAAACAGATTCACAAATATAGTGGATAATTTGGTGATGGACAGAGGGGAGAGAGAATGGGAGGCTGGGAGAAAGGGGTGAAGGATTAAAGAAGTACAAATTAGTAGTTGATAGTTGGTCACAGGGATGGGGAGCACGGCAGACGGAATGTAGTTAGCATCAATATGATGGCTAGGTGGAAGGCCAAGGGAAGGAGAGAGCAACTGAGAGGATCATTTTATGAACTATATAGATGTCTAACTAATGTACTGTATATCTGAAACTAATTTAAATAAATAAATTTTTAAAAAATCAACCCATAATAACACTGCAAGACTTACACTAAAAATCAATGACTGCAAATAAAAATGCAATTAGAAATCAGAAAAAAATTTCTACTGTGGGAAAAGGGACAAGAAAGAAGATAAGTAAAACCTTATCTGTTGTTAGATACTAGTAAGTTTAATGGAAGAACATAAACCAAGGAAGAGGAACAAAAATTTTTAAAGAGGGTTTGATATTTTTAAACAGAGTGGCCAAGAAAGGCCTTATTTAGACAGTAATATTTGAATAAAAATGAGGAGATGAGAAAGTGAGGCATGTGCATATCCAAAAACAAGCAATGCAGGCAGAGGTAATAGCAAATGCTAAGCATTAGGTTAGCTAGTGATAAGAGAGCTCAAGGAATCACCCCCCACCCCCCAAAAAAACCCCACAAACAAACAAACAAATAAATAAAAACAGTTACCTGGGAAAGAGTTATCAAGGTAGAGATAATAGAGGATGAGGTCAGAGACCTAAAGCTGAAAATTTTGTGACATTTGTTGGTCATTATAATGGCTTTAGCTTCAATTCTAGTAGATAAAATGCTAGAGCATTTTGAACAGGGAAGTGACATGATATGGTCTATTTTTTCAGGGTCACACTGGATGTTGTGTTGAAAATAGTCTAGAGTAGAGCAAGGACAGAAGTAGGATAGTTAGGAGATGATTGCAGTGATCGGCTGAGGAATGCTGATGCCTTGGACTTAGCAATAAAAGTGAACAGAATTGACAAGATTCTATATATATTTTGCACTTATATCTCATAGCTTGTTAAAAGAGTGCATGAAGGACATGGGAAAAAGAGAGTAGTCAAAACTGACTGCAAAATTTTTAGTTTAAATAACTGGAAGGATGGAATTGCCAGTAATTGGCATGAGGAACAGGCTTGTGAGGCAAGATGAATAGCCATGTTTTATTCATATTAAGTTCAAAGTCTCTAAACCATCCGAGTGGAGATGTTGATTAATCAGTTGGATATAAGAGAGTTATTCAGAGAAGAGGACCAGTCTGGAGTGATAAATTATGAAATTGTTGACTCAGAGATTACTTTTAAAGGTTTGTGACACCGAAGTTGAAAGGTTAGAAAAGGAAAAGGTCTAATGATAGGCCTACATTAGAAGTTGAGGATATGAAAAGGAACTACTAAAAGTGTTTGAGATGATACAGCTGATAAGTATGAAGTTCCCTGTAATGGTTTGTTGTTGTTGTTGTTGCTTTTTTGTTTTTTAAATCCTAACTCATAGGAACAGAATAATGACTGACAGGCTGAGGGGTCGGGGAAATGAGGAGAGGTTGTTCAAAGGGTCCATCCTAGCTTCCAGATATAAAAATAATACGTTTTGGAGAAGTAAAGTACACTATAATAACTGTAGTTAACAATACTGTATTATATACTAAAAAGTTGTTAATAAACGAGATCTTAAATGTTCTGCTCATACACACACACACATGTACCCACACGTGTGCACACACAAACACACACAAAGTAATTATGTAGACGATGAATGTTTTAAAACACCTTACTGCTGTAATCGTTTCACAATATATGCATGTATCAAGTCATCATGTTGTACATCTTAAATTTATACAATGTTATACGTCAATTAGATTTCAATAAAGCTGAAAAAAGGTGTTTCAATGAGAAGAACATGAACAATTTTCAAATCTTGCTGCTAGGTTAAGAAAGATCACCAAGAGATGAAGTACTAGATACAGGGAAGGTATGAAATAGTTGTTATGAGAGTGAAAATAAATGGACTAGGAGGAAATGATATGATTTCTGGGAAGTATTAAGGGCCTACCTGACCAGTCACCATGGTGGTGTTTTTTTAATTGTGTTCAACTACTCATAAATAAATGAAAAATGGGAGGTGGGGGGGGGAGTTAGATTAAACTAGAATTATTGTTTGGCTATACATTATAGGCTGAACTGTGTCCCTCCAATATGCATGTTGCAGACCAATTCCCCAGCATTACAGATGTAAGTTGTATTTGGAAGCAGAAACTTTAAAAAGGTAATTAAGATAAAATGATGTTAAATGTGTAGACCCTAATCCGATATGACACATGTCCATATAAAAAGAGATTAGGACAATGCAGATCATGTGAGAAAAGAGGTAGATGGCTACATGCCAAGGAGACAGACTTCAGAAGAATCAACCCCTTGGACATCCTGACATCAGATTTCTAGCATCCAGAACTATGTGAAAGGAATTTTATGTTGTTTGAGCCATCTAGTCTGTTGTATTTGTTATAGCAGCACTAACAAACCAGTACATTTGGTCACAGGTTCAACCTATCATTTACATTTCTTCCAGCAGTGTATATGAGTTTTGGTTTGTCCACATCATTTACAAACTTAGTTTTGCCAGTCTTACTCATTAATTATGTCACATTGAGGTGTCTATATGACATTTCATACCTCGAGATTAAAATTCTTTACTGTATACTTTACTTCCAATAATTCAGTGGTATGCCACATTTTCTAAATAGCAAATTTTTTCAACTTTAGCTATTGTAACGCATATGCAGTGTGTTTCCTGTGTTAGTTTATATTTTCCTAATGCCTAAAAATATTGAGAGCTTTAGGTGACCTTTAATATATTTTTTTTGAAGTTTCTGCTCAAGTCTATTACCCATTTTTTTAGGCTGTTTGCTGTTTCACTTTGATTAGTAGGAATACCTTTAATTTATTCTGCATACAAATTCTTTGTCACATATATGAATTGTGAATATTCTCTCCCACTATTCAGATTGCTTATTTAGTTTCTTAATAATATTTATCGATGAACAGAAATTTCAAAATTTAAAGAATTTATTTATTATTTTTAGTGCTTCCTAGGTTCTATCTAAAAATCTTTTGACTACCTCAAGTTTATAAATATATTCTCTGTTTACTCATAAAAATGTTACACATTTTAAAATATTACATGTAGATCTATGATCCATCTTGAACTAATTTACGTGCATGGTATCTGGTAGAAATTTATGTTCACTTTAATCCATACTTTTATACAATTGCTCCAGCATCACTTGTTGAAAATTTGTTATTTCCCCATTACATTGTTTTAGTGCCGTCATCAAAAATCAATTTACCAAAGAAATGTGGCTTTATTTCTGTAGTCTATATCACATTCCATTAATCTATTTATCTTTTTGTCAATATTATACTGTCTTGATTACTCTAGCTTATAGTAAGTTTTATAGTTTTCGTTTTCAAGAATATTTTGACCATTATAGATCCTTTGAATTTCTACATACAATTTAGAATAAACATATAAATCCATGTGTAAAAAAGCCTATTAAGATTTTGGTTTGAACCGCATTGAAATTATACAGCAATTTAGAAACAACTCACATCTTAACAATATTGAGCCTTCCATTTCATAAACATATTTATTTCCCAATTTTTAAAGATCTTTTGGAATTTCTCTCATCCATGTTCTGATTATTTCAGTAAAGAGGTCTTAGGCAAAAATAGTTAAATCTGTTTCTATTTTTCACACAATTGTAAATGGTAACATTTTAACCTTCGTTTAATTGTGCACATTTTGATATATTGACCTGGTATTTCGTGACACTGCTAAATACACTTATTTATTCTGATATATGGATAGATGATAGACTGATTTAGATTCCTCTGGATTTTGTAAATATGAGATCATGTTGTCTGTGAATGAAGACACTTATACTTCTTCCTTTCCAATCTTGACACTTTTATATTTCTTTACCATGCTGTATTGAACTGCCTAAGATCTCCAATGCAATGGTAAATAGAAGTGGTGATATCATTGCTTCATTCCCATTCTTAGGGCTACAGTGTTCCATCTTTCAGTATCGGGTATGTTAGCTGTCAGTTATACACAGATGCTCTTTATCCAACTGAAGATGTTCAGTTTTGTTTTTAGATTACTGAGAATTTTTATAATAAATTAAGCTTACATTTCATCAAATTCTTTACTGAAACTATTGAGATAACATGCTATTTTGGTATATTTAATGTTAAAATGGAAAATTATATTGCTTAATTTCTTAATGATAAGTGAGCCTTGCTTCGTGGAATAAAGCTTGCTTTTTCACTTTGCATTAAATTATTTATTTCAGAATGATTTCTGCTAATACTTACAGATATTTGTGGATGTTCACAAGGTACAGTTATCTATAGCTTCCTTTGCTCATAATTTTCTTGTCTGGTTTGGTATCAGGGTTATGGTGGCTTCATCAAATGAGTTTGAATAGTCTCTATTTTCTGGAAGAATGTGTTTAGAATTGTCATAACTTCTTTAAATATTTGACACTTTATTTTGCAAATTTCTTTTAATATGAGCATTTAAAGCTATAAATTTTATTTTAAACATTGCTTTACTGCATTCTACAAATTTTGATATGCTCAACTTATTTTTATTTCATTCAAAATATTTTCTAATTTCACTTGTGAATTTCTATTTTACCCATGGGTTATGCAAAAGTGTGTAATTCCTAAATATTTTTAAATATTTGGTAATTTTACTAATATATTTTGCTGTTGATATTAGTTTTATTTGTTTGGTCAGAGAAGAAAACTTGTATTTTTTCAGTCCTTTTCAAAATGAACTGAGGCTTCTTTTATGAACCAGAATATATTCTATATTGATGAAAGTGTCATGTGTACTTAAAAAGAATACATATTCTCTACACATTTTGTTCACTGTCCTAAAAAATGTTAATTTGGTAAAGTTGAATGTTAGTATAATTCAAATATTTTATACATTTATCCTCTTGTTCTATAAATTACTGAAAGAGAAGAGTTGGAAACTACAATTATAATAACTGATTATTCTATTTATTCTTTTAGTTCTATTAGTATTTACTTAGTGTATGCTTAGAATTATTAATTGGCCATACACTTTTAGGATTGTTATATATTTTAGATGACTTCACCATTTTATTTATAAAATAACTCTGGTAATATTTCTTATCCTAAAGTCTACTTTGTCCGATATTTATATAGATTTTCCAGTGTTCTAATGATTATGATTTGCATATTTTATCTGTCATCATTTTATTTTTATCCTATCTATATCATCTATATCTTTATATTTAAAGTTTATGTTTGTTTTATGAACAACATATAGTTCAATCTTGTCTATATTTTATCTAGTTTCAAAATTTCTACCTTTTAATTGAAATTTTTAGTTTTGGTATTTTTTAGCCTGGATTTCAATAACATCTTGCTATTTATTTACTATTTGACCCATTTGTTCTCTGTTACTTTTGTCCTTTTCCTGACTACTTTAGTATTGCATATGATTTGCATTTCACTTTATTTCTCACATCACTTATTATTTAAATAACTTTTTTCCTTTTTAAATTATTGTTCTATAGTTTATAATATGTGAATCAATATTGTGTAACTTCATATATAAGAACACCAGTATACTTAACTCTCTCTTGCCCTTTGTGTTATTGTTATTATTTGTATACATATACATATATGTGATAATCTATCTATTATTATCTACCTGTCACATATTTCATCTTTTTTCTACTGTGTGCCAGGTTAGACAGTTTCTATTGCTCTGTCTTCAATATGGACATTTTATTTTATTCTAATCTTTTCTGCTCTGCTATTGAATCTATACCATAAATTGTTTCAGTTATAAAATCCCTACATTGTTCCTTTTGTATGTTTCAGTTATAAAATCGCTATATTGTTCTTTTTCATAATTTCCATTTTACTATAAGATTTGCATTATGTTCACATTTTTCTTCAAATTAATAAAGGCATTTATAACAGCTTTTTAAATGGCTTTTTCTGCTAATTCGATTTTTGCATCTGCTTTTATTGATTAATTCTGCCTAGTTATAGGTCATAAATTTCTCCTTTTCCTGAGCTAGAATATTCTAAACTATACATACATAGTTTAGTATTCCACCAAAGATTCAAGTAGATACCTATACAGATTTTTGGAGTTCATTCTCTTTGAAAAGTCTGCTTTTTGACATCCTGCCACACAAATTCCAGCCAGTTCAGTAGCTCTGAACTACAATCTTGGTTTCTCAAACTCAGCAAGAGATCTTTATGCTCTGGGCTCCAGCCCTTTACCATGATCCTGAAAATGTTTCTAGACATAAATCCAATCACTTTGCCTTCTCTCAGGTATATCAATCCTGCCATGCTTATCATTTTATGCCCATAAACAATCATTTCATACACTTTGTCCAGTTTTATAATTTTTTACATTGTTAGGGCTAGCCTCATACCAATTATTCCACCATGCCTGGATGCAGAAATCTGTTATTTTTCATTCAGTTTTCAAATTAATTCATTCATCCATTATCTCCCTGAAAAGATATTTCTAAACAGTAGATGCTAACAGTAGTACATACTGATTAATTAGATACTGTCCCTGCCTCAAAGGAGCTTTCAGTTTACTGGAGGAGAGACTGATAAAATCATTTCAATGCAATGGTATAAACTCAGAAAGGGTAGATTTCAAAGTAAGTCTTATGGGACAAAATCAGAAAGCGTTTATTATACATTTTATTCAGAGCAAAGTCAAGTTTTGTAGCACTAAGAGCATGGATCTCAGCCATGGCTGCAACATTGTAAACCCCTGGAAAGCTCTAGAGAGTATTGATGCCTGGGCCCTACCTCAAATTTCCTGAGTTCGCTGGTCTTGGGTGTGGCCTCAGGCTTGGTCCTTTTTAAATCTCTCCTTAATATTTGCTTTGAAGTCAAAGTTGAGAATGTTAATCTATGGTAATTTTTATCAGATAGGTCTTATGAATGTGTGAATTGGTAAAAACTATAAGTCCTGTTCTACCAGCAAAAATATTTACTCTGTATTTTCTGTTGCCAATGTTTCAAAAACAGTTATTTCATGTTTTTTTTTCCAGTATTACAGTTTTACCCTGTTTTGATTATAGTATATTGGTTAAATAAATTGACGATTCATCCATTTATCTAATATTTATTGTGTCCTCTTTATATTCACTGTGCTAAGTGCTATAGCTTTAACATTGTGATAAGGTAACCATAGCAAAGGGTGATATGCTACTTGACATTAGTTTGACAGTGACATTGTCTCACAAGACTAATGTTTCAGAAGTGTGCTCGTCTAAGTATATGTGCAAATCGTTATTTGTCCGTACAATATTTATGACCAGATTGCTCTTGCCCATTCTGAAAACCACAAGGATACCTCTCAGAGAAAAAAAAAAAAAACAGCACAAAAATAATTAACTCATACATTGTAAAAGTTCATTGGGGAGGAAATTTAAGAAAGCAATCTAAATGAAATAAAGCAATCTAAATGTGTAATATAAACTTTATTTTTAAACAGCTATGCTGCTAACATTGAGGAAATAAGATGAGGTTTGAAAAAGTAATACATATATTTATATTTTAAACATTATAAACATTCATTTTTACTTATAAGTGGGGAGTATGTGTGTGGCAGACTCAAATTTGATAGCTAAGTGTATGTTTTGCCTAAGGAGAGCATGTAATCTAACTAATTTTGACACTCTCCCAGTGTCTAGAATGCAACGACAAGAACCATAATGACTCTTTTTCCACCTAAGGGAGAATAAACTAACAGAACATGAGAGAACAAACACAGATAAAGTGTAAGTTAAGAATGCTAAGTATCTTATCTCATCCAGCTACTTGGTCACTTACACACTGTCCAGGGAGCAGAAAACCTGCCTTTGAACAGCCTGTTTTGGGCAAGTGGAAAAGATCATATCTAATTTGAATTGTCACACAAAGTTAGAGATTTTTTTTAGTTTTGCTATAGCAGTTTCAACCTTCTGTATCTTCCTTGCTATTTTCATGACATAGCTATCCACTAGCAGCAACTCATTTGTTCTCTTGGTAATAATTATTTTACACTGATGTGTCTATATGACATTCGGTATCTTTAGATTAAAATTCTTAACTGTATACTTCCAATAATTCCTTGGCACGTCACACTTTTGTAAGCAAATTCTGACTCTCAACATGTGTTAGCTAGACCACTGAGCTATTCGGTATGTTGAATCTTTCTAATCTTGAGCCTCTTAGACCCTTAGAGGTATAGCAATGACTGGAGAAAGTCTAGGAGATACTTTCATTCTCTATTTCTCTACAGGCCTAAAATTACCTTCTCAAGAATATTTATAAAATAAAATAGAGTAAAACACCAATTAGCTTTGTGTTTTTCCTATGCTGAATGTTTATCTTCTGATAGATGCTTAAGGAATTTAAACTGAAAAAAAATTATTTCTGTTGAGTTTAATACTTAAATCACTTATCAGACTATCATTTCCTTTTTTGTTGTTAAAAATTTAGTGATGGTGAAATAGCTTAATTTTTACACCAATGTACCTGAATCCAGAGTCCAACCATGACAAAGAGCACAGGCACTATACTGAGAACAATTTAAAAATAATGTGTGCTCTTAATTTCATATTTAGTTATCTAAAAACCAGATTTTCTTAAGGAGTACTTCAATATCATTGAAGTAATTAAAACCAAGTCCTCTTTTATGGCATTTGAAATTAAAACCAGTTTTTTAAATTGAGATATAATTGACACATTTCAGGTGTACGGCACAATGATTCAATGTGTGTATATATAGCAAAATGATTATCAAAATAAGTCTAACTAACATACACCTTTTTTGATGATAAGAAGGAAAAGAGATGGGACTGGAACAACAAAAAAAAAGAGATTAATTTCATGTGGATTTTATGGAAAGATAACGCAAAGGTGACCTCACTAGAAAAAAAAATCTTACTCAGAATCACTGGCAACAGAGGCCAATATTTATCACAGTATCTCACTTCAAGAGTGGTCTTACCCTTCCCAATTAGAGTATAAGGTGACAGCTGGTGGATTTCACAGGAAAACATAATACTATTTTACCCCAAGAACTATCTTGTTCTCTTCAAGTAGATGCTAAGATTTAAGAGGACAAAGATGATGTCTGCTTTGCTTGCTAGTGTATCTTCAGAGTTGGTGGCTGGTATAACTGCCTTGCATGAAATACAAAGTGTGAAAAAAAGGAGCTTTACTGGAGAGTCAAGATTCTCCATCACCCAAACCTAGAGTGGTCTGCTAACATCATTGGATCCTAGATATTAGAAGAAAATGAGAGTTAGAGTATTTTTAAATTTCTCCTCAGCTCTAATAGCTATAACCCTAAACTGATGAATGCTTCCAAATCTGAAGTTATAAACTGTGATTCTACTAGTGAACTTCATCAACAAACTGCTGCAGGCAATGTAGTGTAATGGGGACAGCAGGGCACTTGGAGTCACTTTCAAGAATAAGACTGTGGTCATAGGGATGACATCCACTTCTCTGTTCTGCAGTTTTTGCTCACATATAATAAAACTTAAAACAATCTCCAATGTGTTATGATTAAATGAAATACTACACAGAAACATAGTCATTAATAAATGGTAGCATTACAAATTTAAAATATTTTTATAAATAATAGAGGCTTTATAGAGACTGAAGCCACATCTATTCCATTTCCCAAATATCCCCAATGTTTGACTCAGGGCCTTATATATAATTGTCATTATGTATGTTGAAATAAATTTAATAGTACAATATTACTTATAGAAAAGTTGGACTGAAGTTCAAACTCCACATCTTGGCATTATAATTCTCTAGCAATCTAGCTTTCAATCAACATTTTATCCAGCTATTTTCCCTAAAGAGTACAGATTTGTGAATCATCATATTTAAATTATTTTACCTGAATTATTTTCTCTTCTTTCACCCTTTCTCCCACCTGAATGAAAGAGCCAAGGCTTTTTCTTTCTGTTATCACTGTACCTTCCCCTTTCTCTGTCCTGACTCCTGAGATAGCTGGCAAGTCCATAGGATGGAGGACTTCTGACTTTGCATTTTTGAAACCCAATACCTATTTCTGCCGCATGGTTAAGTCCTCAATATACACTTTTTAAAACTGAGTTAGATTTTGAATGAATGAAGTGAACAGAATGAATAAGATACACATTAATTACATCTTCAGGCACAAGTTTAGGAAAAGAAATGCAACTATTTGTTATTTGGTCTTTATAAATAAAAACAAGAGAGTAAATCAGTCATTAGAAATACATGTCCTATAACAAAATAGACTACAAAATGTGTTTTTTCCCACCAGCCCTGCTCACTTTCAGAGGGATCACATTGCTCATTATTATCTTATCTGAAAGTAATTAAAAGAACACTTATAATGTTTCTACATAATTGACATAATGATAAAAGAAGGAAGTTGGGCAAGCAGAGGTTGGTAGAGGTTGGTCTAGGGGATTAGAATAGAGTTAACATATCTTTCTTAAATGATGGATTCAAAATTTAAATTATCCAGAGATCTAGACTTAAGCTTCGCATCAAACCATGCAGAAATGCTTTTTTCGGAATTGGTTTTGAATTCACTATTAATTGTTCCAATTTCCCACAAATGTAACAATATGTGAAGGACACCAAAGTAGAAAAATATTTCTGTTTTTCATATTCTTGTTACTAATGCTGTAGAAAAGTAGGCAAATACTAATTATCTTGTTGGCAATCCCATAATTATTGGCAGGAAAGGGGTTAAGAACATCCCCCTAGCAACTTCTCTCTAGATGTTTGCAAAGTAACACCTAAATTAAGAAAGAAAAAAAAAAGACAGGAACTAGAAGGAAAAAGGTTTTCCTAATTTGACCATTCCTGACACTTAAAATTATCTTTCAAAATGAACTAGTGCTTTAATTAATAGTCCTAATCAAACAAGAAAATTTACTGAGAATTTCAACTAAGTCCTAAGGTCCAAATGGAACAGATAACGCAAGCTCTCCTGTTATGTACTAAACCTTACTGCTGCTAGCTGAGGATATTTAACAATTTTAGTCTCTTTTTATGTCTAGTAACAAATAGTTCACGTAACCTAAGTACACATGAAAAACCCTTTCAGACATGTCGATGAAACATTGAAAGAGTATTATAAAGAGACGTCAATAATGAGAACTGACAGCTAATGCACACTTGCTATATGCCGAGACTGCATAATTGATTGCATCAGTTATTCTTATAGGTACAAAACAAAATTTGAAGGAAATGTAATTATTTCCTGTTTTATAGATATTAGTAACTAAGTTCAAGGTTTTTTGAGTTTATATATCACACAGCATTTACTTCAACATGAGCCAAATAAATCTAACTCTAGAACTCATGTTTTTTTTTACCAATGATCTCAGCATTACAATCATTTAGGTGATTAGGGAAATGCTGTCATAAGAAGAGATGCTGAGAGAAGGTAAAACACCATACCACTTACTTGAAATATGAAAGAAAACTATTTCTACTTTTTTTCACTCAAGCATGTAGGTAATTAAAGTATCCCACTTCTTTCATTGCCTGATTGAAATGAAACCTGTATAATTGTTTAATTTTCAACTTTCAAATGCTATCACAAATGGGTGATTTAGTATTCTGAAAATGTGTTATTTCTAGTGGAATTTAGTTGTTAATACAGCATGTGAAACATACCACACATTTCTCTTTTAGCCTGCTTCTCCCTCTCTAACCAAAATGTGAATAAGTTTTGTTTTGTATATATATATATATATATATATATATATATATATATATATATATTTAATTTTATTTTATTTTCCACAGGAGAAAATAGATTTTGTACTATGTGACACAAGAGCTACAGATACACACATATACACATATTCACACATTGAAGGTCCCATACACCATTTAGCACAGTATAGGCCATAAGAGGGCACTCTTCTTAAGAACTAATGTGGAGAGGCTCAAAAGAAGAACAGCAACAATAATTGATTACCTCTTAGAGTCACAAATAATTTCTAGGTTTCATTCTACACACAGGTGACAAAGCTTTGCTTTCACCATTTTTTTTAACTATCTTTCAGTCCCCACTGCCTTGTAGTTAACAAATCTACTTGGAATCTACTTGTACAGTCCAAAATTGAAATATATTGTACTGTACAGGTAGAATTGAACAAAAAATATGCTACAATAGTAGTCAGGAAAAATCATTCTAGCACAAAACATCAGTATAGCTCAGATCTTATTACTAACCCTATCTTATTCTCAATGGTATATAAGTGTAGGACCTTTTGAGGAACAGTTGAAGGCAAAATTAAGATAATTAAGATTGTGCTATACACAGAGACCCCTAGCAGGCTTAAGAGTGACAGTACCATTATATAGCATGCTGTCCCACACTTCCTTTGAACCCTGAGTCACTATCAGATCTCCTTCATGGAATGCAGACAACTCCTGGTTTACTTGACAAATGTGTATTAAAAGGGAAAAACAGTGGAATATATTATGTATGCAGATATAAAATTTTAATCTATTTCTAAAAGCAACGTAAATTGAAAGTAGATTAGAGAGTGGGACGATATTAAAGAATTCAATGAAAGTTGAACTAAAATATACTGTTAAAAAAAGAATGACTTTTTCATTTATTCATTGAAGTAAAAAATAAATAGAAAGCCATCTATGTGTACAAAAAAAATTTAAGTGAATTATATATATTCTTTCCAATTGGAAAAAAAGTAAAATAAATTTGGGGCCACTCAAATATGAATTTGAAAATTTATCTAAGTTTTAATGCTCATCTGAATAATAGCTTTAAAATGATTAAAAATATGTGTGCCATGAGAACTAGAAGAAATGTTTCTCCATCTATGCAAAATTAATTTTTAAATATATTTCAAGAAGATGGTAGAATTCCGTATTGTGAAAATTAACAGTTGTTTTCTCTACATGGGACCAAAATATACATATATTCCTCTTGTCCAAATTTTGCAGATGTTCTCAATCCTAAGTAATTTATTTACAGCACTCTTTTCCTGTTTTGTTCCTCTTCAAACTTCAGCATGCAAAAAGAAGCCCAGAACACAGAATCTGGAGAAAACATTAACTACTTTATTTTCTGATGAAGAACAATAAAAAGCAAAACCTGACACCTGTGAAGGGAAAAAGAGTTTTCTAAAGACAAATCTTGGGTTTTATTTTTATCCCCAGATGTCAAATCCATGATAGAAACTCATAGATTGGAATCTGCTATTTGAAAGAAGCAGTTGGCTATGGAAGAAGCCAAAGATGCTATTTTATAACAGCAGAGGTTTGAATTATTCATAAGGAAAATACTGTTTTTTTTTAAGAGAAAAATTGGCCACCAAACTGCTGAAGTGAATTAAACTAAACTGATCGACAAAAATAAGGACAGTAAAGATTCTGAAGAATGAGTACAAAAAAATATTGTTGGACTCAGCACTTTGTTAGAATGGGAAGGGAGGGTGAAGAATCTTGTATAAAATCATTATTTTAAAAGACAATATGAACATTGGGTGTGAAATTTCCTTTCAGCAGTATTACCTATGAATATTACTCTGATAGATGTGCGTTCCCTAAATATTGTCAAGTGAGAGTTCCCATTCCTAAAACAAATGCTATAAAATATCATGTTCAGTGGAGGAGCCTATTTATGTTTTGAATGCAGTAATATCTCAAATTCTTTGGAAGTATTGATAAAGCCCTAGGTATTTGTCTATGAAGGATAGAAGCAAACAATAAATACTTAGGATTCCCTGACAACTTGACTTTGGAACAACATTTTGATAGAAATTCTGATAATTGAGATTTTTAAACTCTATTTTCATAAATCTTTTAATGCTTTCATTTTTTTTAAACCTTGACAAGAAAATATCCATCTATAAATATGAAATAATCTCCAAAATCTCATTTGTATTGGTATAGTTTGTTAAACAAAAGGATTTAAAATTTCCTAAAAAATGTAACAATACATGTGTGAATACATACATTTATACACATGCATTTTAAGTAACAGTTCTTCCTAACATTTCCTTCTTCTTATATTGTTATCTAAAATGTACAAGTATATAAACTCGTTGTTGCTGGTGAGTGAGCAGAAAATAGTTTACCTGGTTTATTGCTCCTCTATGAATACTTATATTAATCTGAAATGCTCTCAAAAATATTTCATTTTCAACCAAATCTACTCTGAAAACAATGTATGAAGTAATCTTAGTCTAGAAAGAGCAAAAGAATAAATATTGATGAGGATGATGACAGACTTGTGGGGAAGACAGTCTGGACTGAAAAATGAGGCTTTGGCAACAATACCTAAAGAAATGAAATATCAAGGAGAATGAAGTGTTGCTGATATAATTGCCAAATAAAGCCATGAGGAACGAGCACTTTTAGAGTCGCGGCTACATGTGAGTTTTTCTGAAGAAGATAATTAGAAGATTGTAAGGATTGTGTGATGAATGATATGGACCAGTGAAATGCCAAGCTAGTTTTGGAGTATTACACTAACCTAAAGATTAAAGTTCAATGGTTTTTTCAGTGGCTGAACCAATCAGAAAGATTTGTAGTGACTTCATTATCTATTTAAATGAAATATTTATTCTTTTTATCCAGGGTTGCTGTCAGAAAGTAAGTCAACACTTCCCACAGAAATAAACAAGAATGGTTGATGTGATCCTGTTCTCCATTTGAGCAGTTCCCATGAAGACAGATGAGTGGCCAACTTAAGTTCCCTGGACATGATCCTGGGAGCATGAGTGGGGAGAGTAAGTGAAATTTTGTAAAAAGGGCTCTCCTCTGTGCCTGGTAAATTAAATAAGGGTGCAAGCCAACCTACACTGGTATTCTTTTGTTCCTACCTTTTTGTACACCTTGAGAGGCTCTTTCTCAGGACCTTTAAGATACAGTCAGAAGAGACGGCCAGGCTATACCAGTAGCTGCAAATGAACTCAGAGAGTGTCCAATGACTAGAAGTTTATTTGGTATTAGCCCCACCGCAACTCCAGTTCAATTTTGTGCCTTCTTGCTGTACATTGGATTAGAAGATAGGCCTTTGGATAAACTCTCCATGGTGCCTTTCCAACAAATACTTAAAAAATATTGCAGTTAGATTTCAGCATTTTCTCTTGAAAGTGTCTGAACTTAGGTAGCTAGAGAACTAGTCTCAACAATACATTCATTTCCATAATACATATCCTCATGGAGTTCAGAATACCTATACCAACCAGATTTTCAAAACAGCTAATTCATGATTCTTAGGCAAATATACAGTAATGAAGAGATGACGAAGTTTGAATAAACAAGGGTTGACATCTAGTTAAATTCTATATTTGGAAATGCCCATCTAATAAACTTATCTAGTCTCTGGTTATAAAAGGTTCTGAAGATACTAGGATAATCTGCGCCTGGACTTTATTTTGTGGAAATTATAGTCTAATGGTTTTGCCTGGCACATAGTAGGCAGTCAACTATTACCTGTTATATAAACCAATTTAAATGAAAATCTTCATACTAACATCAAATCTTCACACTAACATGCTTTTTGGTCAATATTTAGTCATTTAAATCACTGCCATATAATTCTCAATCATTGACTACAAAAAATAAACAAGATAAATAACAGCAATTGCTTGCTTACCTCCTTGTTCAATTAGTTCATCAAATATTTATTAAGTACCAACCATATACCAGGAACTACTGTGGGTATTTGTAATACATAAGTAAACAAAGCAGAAATATTTATCTCAGAACATTCTATACATTTTTCAAATAATCTGAAAGTAAATGAATAAACAGCAAATGGTTCTATTTCACATTTTATATTTGATCCTATTTTTAATCACGTTTTAGCTGACTAAAATTTTGTAATTCCTGATACTTAAGTTGCTTTGAATATCTCTATGTAAATAACAAAATTTGAACCACAAAAAAATATATATAATGTGTTTGTATTCAGTAGGCTCCACTAAAGTTTACAGCCAGAGGCTGACTTTTGACAAGTTATAAAGCATTCTGAATTGTTCCAAGTAGAGAAAATTAGTAAATGAAGTAGAATTATTGTACTGATTTCATTTCAACTTTCTGTTTGATAAGTAAGTATTCTGAATACAGATTAAGAATACTTTACTTGGTCAATGTAAACATTCATTTGATAAGGAAACTAAATTGTTAAATTATTAAACTGTGAAAGTAATGTGAAAATAATTTTATTTTGGGTACTTTATGTACTACTATGCCACTTTCCCTGAACTCTGAAAAACAGCTAATTTAGTACAACTTAACGATTTGCAAATATACTTTTCTATGATTTTCTACACGTGTAACATATAAATATGGTCCTGCTTTTCTATATGTAAACCTTTTAGTAATAACTTTCATTAATCCTGAGTTTTCACTCACATTTTTTGAAATATTGTTGGATTTCTGGCTGTGTTTTGGAGGTAAAAATAAAAACATAAATACACAAACCATCTAACATATAAGTTTAAAAATGGAATTTGCAGAAGGTAATATTTTTATTTTTACATCCTTTATTGATTAGATTTTAATTAGTGTTTTGAGAGTTCATAAGAAATGTCTACTAATGATTTTTTCCTGGCTAGATGAGCTTGTATTGCTCACATCTGCTAAAAACCATTATAATATCATTTGCCTATTTGAAAGACCACTGTGATTCCTATATTTTAGTTCACAAGTTTAAGAGAAACAATATGTTAATAAATGGTCTATTGAGTCAAAGTTTTAAGCAATTCAGTATCTTTAAATGAGAGACTTGTGAATGTCTCAATATCCTGACTGAAACAAAATCTCATTTTTCAGTTAATCTAAGATATAGTTTGGCAGCTTACTTGTTCATCGTAATCAAATTTGGAAACAACTTTTTCTAAAAAAATTTTCTTCACTTTACTGAAATTGTTTATTTTTTTAATTTCTTTTTACAAGTTAACTTCATCATGTTTTGTTGTTCATTACTGTCGTGACACTCTTTTCCATGTTATCTACATTAGAAAGCTAAATATTTTAAATCAATAATTTTCAGTAGAATGAAAGAGATTCAATTCTGGCTAACATTCCCTTTTTCATGCTTATAAATTGGCTGCCAAGAATTAGCTGTGAAGCTTCATAAAATCACTGCCAAAATTGAAACAACTAAGTTCCACAGGGGCCATCAAATACAGTGAACCACTGAGAGCTTCCAAACCACAGTAATAATATAAAGGAAACAAATAAAATTGTAATATGATTGTAAATTTGTTAATAATCTTGCCCAATGAAAGTTTCCACCCCAGGGTTAATGAGGCCAACATCAAGGTCTCTGTTTAGCAAAGTCCAAAACATATAGATGGCTATTCTCTTTCATGTGGAGACATATGATCTCGAACCTAAAGAGATAATTCAAAGATGTAGATAACATGGGTCAAGAGGAAATTTGGGGTGTATAAGAATTCCTTTAAGACAACTTTCTACCAGAAACAATTCATACAAAAATTCAACTATTCAGCAACTATGTATTGATACCTATTAAGTGTTCAGCATGGCCCTATAGAACTTCACAGTATAATGGGGGAGATGAGGGGTAGATAGACACAAAAATTATATTAAAATATGATAATTATTGTATTAGAGAATATACTCAGTATATAATGGTAGCTTAGGAGATAACTGCTTTGTGAAATCTAGAAGGATGAGAAGATGATACTTGTGCTGAGTACTACAGGTAGAATAAGCTCATGGGGCTATTCTAAAAAGAAAGAACATAGGGAAGAAAATGAAGATGGTATATTGCATGTGTGCATATGCATGTTTGTGTGGAGCATAAAGTGTATGGAGATGAGGCAGGAAAAACCTGTAGAAGCAGATCATTAAAGAATTTATTAGAACTAAGAGTTTTTATTTTAATTTGGTAGGCAAATAGGGCTTATTGAAGGCTTTTAACATGGAAACAACATGACTGAATTTGTTTTCAAAAGATTATTCTGTTGGTTTAGTGGTCCCAAGAGAGACAATGAGTAATAAATTACCCAAAAACATAGTAACTTGACAAACCAATACTGGCTTATTGTCTCTTATGGTTTCTGTAGTTGAGGAATTCAAGAGCAGCTTGACTCTGGTTCTGAATCCAGGTCCTCATGTGGTTGCAGTAAAGAAAAATATTCACTCATAGTAGTAAATGCTTACCCTTTTCAAAATGATTTGAAAATTCATAGTAGATTTGTACAATAACCATTCTTTTTCATTCTGAGATTTTAATAGGATACCTATAAATTAATTCTTATTTTGACTGTATCTACCTTTGGTACTCCCCCAAACAGCTGTAAAGTGAATTACAATTTGTATTTTACAGATGAAGAATTTATTGCTTGACAGAGATAAGCAACTTGCCCAAAGTCACATATCTGAATCTATGGAACAGAAATTTAAAGGCAAGTCTACTAGAATCTGAAAATCTGTGATGCTTCTCTGAATTAACATGAGACTACTATTTTTGTTTTATAGTCATGGAAGAAGCAAGGACTATCAAAATACTTTTAGCTTCATTGAAGAAACAAACATTGGTAAATTTATGTTAAAAATAAAATAATTGAATTTTCTGAGACAAGGGGTTCAAATTAGAATATGAGGAATATATAAATTCATTGAACAAGCTATGTGTAATAAGGCCCCAAGGAAAAACTTAAAGGAGAAACTCAAAAGTTATCTTGATAACCAGTATCATCTATGGCTGAGAGTTTAAGCTAACAGAAACTCTCTGTGAACCATCTACATTATGGTTCTACTTATTCTAACCCATAAACATCATGCTCAGTTCTTCTCGGTCAGACTCATTCTTTACTTTACTTTACCTTTTATTTGCTGTATTTGAGTTTTTGAAGTATGTCCATATTCTTAGTTATAACTCCTTCTCTAACATTCATTCTTTTAATTTCAACTTGATATCAATTAACTCTCCATATCAGCTCAGCATGAAAGACCTAAGCATATTTTTTCTCTTGAGAAGACTATGTAATAGTCACCAAATTTAAAGTAAAAAAAAGAAGTGTAGCATCAATCTTTTGTTGGCCCAGGCCTTTATTAATGATGGTTAATGGTTGTTGCTAAACAGAAAATAAAGATGTCATGTAATTAATATTTAATATTCTGTTCTTTGGAAACTTGTTATGTGAAATTGTTTATTTACAAACACAAATGAGGGATAAACAAAAAGGAAATGGGACAATAAGGAGTCAGGGCTGCCATGAACAGTTGTGAAAGATGAGCTTTGACCAAAAGTATTAATCATTAAGGCAAGTGAGGCTGAAATCCTATTAAAGTTCAGCTTTAGAGCTTATACTTCCATCTGAGAAGATGGGCATTTTTCTAAATTTCACAAAGATATAAAAAGGGTAAGTCCTGGTCTATAGGAGGGAGTTTGTTCATTTGTTTGCTTCTTCTGAGCAACTAAACCATTTTTAAACTCCCCTCCCCAGCTGTTTAGAATGATATTTTTCTCCTTTCCTTTACCTCTCTCTAGTCTCTTCTTTTTTAATTTCCTTGACTCTTAATTCCTGACTTACTGAGAGTTCTAAGGTAATAAACAAACAGCAGCCTGTGGGCCAAGTTCAGTTCACATCTTTTTTGGTATTCCCTGCAAGATTAAAAAGAATTTTACATTTTTAAATGGTTAGAAAAATACTTTGTGATGTGTAAGTTACATAAAAGTCATATTTCAGTGTCCATAAATAAAGTTTTATTGTAACCCAGCCATGTGCAGTCATTATGGATTATCTATGGAAGCTTTTGAGCTGCCACCACAGCATAGAGTAGTTAGAATGAAGACTATGGCCCGCTATGATGAAAATATTCAGTATCTGGACCGTTAAATGAAGTCTGTTGACCCATGAACTAGTAGGTTTGCATTAATTCAAACGTATCATATACAGATTTTAGTCTTTGCCTTCTGCATTGTTAAGAGTGCCTAGAGATTTATTCATCCTTCTCTTTCTAGTACAGAGAGGGAGACACCCTTACAAATGGAGATTTCTCTTAAAACTGTAAATCTCTTACAAAAGGGTAACTTCTATTTAGTTTTAGAGCATTTCCTATGTCTGCAATTTCTTAAAAATAACCAGTTCAAAATAATCTTAATGCTAAAGAGAGACATATTATAGGGTGGCAAATTCTGCTCCCTTTCAATGAATATTTTGGTTATGGCAGAAAGTGAAATAGCTTTTTTCCATTTCATTTTTCCTTCTACAGTACATATTAGAGGTCAAAGTGGATGCAGACTCATGCTATGGGCAGATTCCACTGTATAATCAAGAGTACAAAAACATATCTAAAGTTGCTTTTCTGTTTTAATGAAGAAGAAACTGAATAAATCCAGCACATCCAAGGTAATCCATGCACAGTAATATGGACAATTCACCACAAATGATTCTAAGCTACACCTCCAACCCTTTAAAGTGGACGCTGAAAAGGAAAGGATTACATCTTATGAATGTTTGGTTCCTTTAAATTTCAAACTCTGTATGGTTTATTTTCTTCTGAAGTGTCTAGCAGTCCCTCATGCTATTCTGGATTAGTCCGTGTTATTTTTGGCATGAGAATATTTACAATCAAAAGACAAAAATGAAAATGATCTTCTCCCTTTTATATTAAACTACATGTTTGTTGATTTCTAACCTCATCTGGCCTTTGCATAGCTGTTCCTTTTATCAGTGAGAATCAGCCATTGGGGCAGTTTTTATGTTATCTCTCCTGAGCAACCTTAGAGAAAACATTATAAAGAAAAAAGCTGCAGCATGTCATTCTTCTGTCAGTGAATTTTTGTTTTGCACCCAAATCAATAGCAAATACTGGTAGGATGAATGGCAGAGAAACAAATGGATACTCACATATCTCTAGATTATCACAGAGTAACAAACAAGTATTTCTCTTGGAGAGATACTTTCACAGATTGGATAATTGCATGGACTCTGTAATCAGAAAGATCTGACGTTAATTCTTAACTCTACCACTTCTTATTCATGATTTTGTGCCAGTTTCTTAAACTTTCTGGAACCTTGTACTCTAATCTGCTTAGTGGATACAATAATATAGACTAGACTTAGTTATTTCTTTTTTGGGGAGTGTGGGGAACAAGAGCTAGTGTGTAATTTGTACCATATAGTGTTATATATGGATATTTTATTTACTAATTTATACTCAAATAATAATAAGCCCATGATTAATTTTTCTTTAAATATCATTAATTTCACAAAAATGTATATAAATTAGTGAATGTGATAGTGAAACCATAAACTTCTAAAAGAAAACACAAAAAAATGAACTATTTGAAACTGGTCTTAGCAATATCTTTTTGATTGTCTTCTAACACAAGGGCAACAAAAACAAAAAAATAACAAACGGGATACATCAAATTTAAATGTTTTTTTTTTTTTCCCAGTAAAGGAAATCATCAACAAAATAAAAACTCAATCAAAATGGGAGAAGATATTTGCAAATAATACATCCAGTGAGGGGTTAATATCCAAAATATATAAAGAATTCATACAACTCAACAACAACAACAACAACAACAACAAAACAACAAACAATCCAATTAAAAAATGGATAGAAGACCTGAACAGACATTTCTCCAAAGAGGACATACAGATAGCCAACAGACATATGAAAAGATGTGCAACATCATTAACCATCAGAGGAATGCAAATCAAAACCACAATGAGATATTACCTCATATCTCTCAGAATGGCTATTATCAATAAATCAACAAACAACAATGCTGGTGAGGATATAAAGAAAAATGAACCTCTGTACACTGTTGGTGGGATTGTAAATGGTGCAGCCACTATGAGAAACAGTAAGGAGAGTCCTCCAAAAAAAATTAAAAATAGAGCTGCCTTAACCCAGCAATTCCACCTCTGGTTATTTATGTAAAAAAAAAAAAACACTAATCAGAAAATATATTTGCAGCTCTATATTTATTGCAGTATTACTTACAATAGCCAAGATATGGAAATAACCCAGGTGTCCATAGATAGATAAATGGATAAAGAAGTGATTGTGTGTGTGTGTATACATACATACACATTAGAATATTATTCAGCAATAAAAAAGAATAAAATCTTGCCATTTGTGACAATATGGATAGACCTAAAGGATATTGTGCTAGGTGAAATAAGTCAGAGAAAGAGAAATGCTGTATGATTTCAATTATATGTAGAATCTAAAAGAAAAAAAAAAATGAATAAACAAAATAAAACAGAAACAGACCCATAAACAGAATAAGCTGGTGGTTACCAAAGCGAAAGGTGATGAAAGGATGGGCTGAATATAACATGGGGCTTATTTAAATGGGAAAAATGCAACAAACTATTAAATGAAGACATACATGTGGACCTATTAACTATTCTAAATTCCATACAGGTATAGTGATAGAAAATAAAAGTGGGCATGGTTTAGACAAGCTAATGAGGAACTAACTGAGACAATTGAATTAATATGAGACAGAGTCAATCATGTGATAAGGGACAAAAAGACTTTCAAGACAGAAGAAACACTGTGAAGAAAGGCCCTAATAGGGGATTTAACATGAGAGACTTCATTATTAGCAATATTATTAGAATAAATTGAGTATATTTCACTACAAATGCCTCTATTCTTTTATTTTAGACAAGTGCTTTAAGGGTGAGGAAAGCTAGTCCATGCTTAATAATTTTGATTTAAATTTAGAAAGCATTAGAGGAGTTTCAAATTTTTATGTACACTGGCCATTTAACACTGATAAAGAAAAAAAATTAATCTGAAATTTGTTAAAAGAACAAAGAAGACTATTCAGGACTATTGCAATATATGTCAAGACCGTGGCAATAGGAAGAAGAGATGGGACTCAACTTTGAATGCAGTAAAGACAGATGGGAATTTATAGCAAAGGAGCAGAGTATGCTAAATCTGCTTAATAGAATTCTTGCTGAAAGCAGGCCAAAGGTGATCAAATATCCAAATATCAATGGTGGGGGATGAGGAATTTAATCAAATCTGGAGGGTGATCAGATATCAAGAGTGGGGAGAGTCTCACTAAACTGAGTAAACAGGATCTTGGTATTGTTGGGGAGAAAAATTTTTCCTTCCACTTATCTAGGTTCTTTGGCAGGTCTAATAATTAAATTGACATAAGACACATTAACAGGAGAAAAACAAATTTAATTTTGTACATATAAGAACTCAGTAAACAATATGAGTGATACTCAAAGGCACATCTGCATTTGACGCTTATATGCCGTCCTGAGCTAAGGAATGGGATAAGGGCCTGGGGCTTCAAAGGGGAAGAGGGTAATTCATAGGACAATAAGAATAGATATTTGGTAATTCGATATTTGCCCTGCCATACAGATAGGTCATTCCAATAAAAGTTATCTCTGGTAACAGTTTTCTTGCAGAGTCAGGCCCCCTATCTAAATTCTTTTAGGTAGTTAGAGAGAGGGAAAGGTTCTTCTTGAGTCTGCTGGGTCTTGATTGTCTTCAACTCAAAATACTCCATCCATATGCCAAAGTGGCATAATTTAGGGTCACATGTCCTTTTCCCCTTCACTACAGCTGATAAGGCAGATTAAAGACAGGGCCCAAGGACAGGGTCAAAAGAAGGTTCAAAGGAGCCTGTCTAAAGTTTGATCAAGGAAACAGCCTTTGCAAACACAATGACCCTGTCACAAATTCTTGCATTAGTCTTATCAGATTTGCCATATTTGACTAGCCTTCCATTTATAATTTTTTTATTAAGAAATCAAATAAAAGAATGCACAGTACTGCCAATCACAAACTTTTATTGCTACAAATCCACTGACATGTTGCTTCCTTTTGGTGCTAATACTGGGAAAAAAGATGATGAATCATGAAAATGCTGCTATTTTCCTGCTTTATGAGGCAACTGCTAAATAAAGGCAGAGAAAAAAAGAAACCTTTTTCCAGCTGTCTCATTGCCTTTTTAAGCCTGTATTATAAGCATCTACAAAACACAGCAAAGAGAAATGGGACTGAAGGAGAAAGCAATACACATGATGAAGGCCAGGTTTCTGACTTTGCCAACTTAAATTTTCTCAATAGCTTGTCAATGCTTAGTATATAATAGGTGCCAAAGAAATGGTTGTTTAAATATGCATAAACTAATTATAAAACACTGTTGATTTGCTGAGACATTTCTCCTGGTACCTCCTTTGATTTCCACTGCAGCTACTGTAGACAGTTTCTATATAAATTGTTCAGATTCTCACTTCTAGTGTTTACTTCTTTGCTTCTCTGAGGGCTTTCTCTGGGGAAGCTGACTCTTACTCAACCCACATTTGGGAGACCTAACAAAAGCTGGAGGTTAAGCACCCCATAGACAGTCCTCAACGAATGATGTTCAAGAGTGGTAAAAAAAAAATGTGCCAGTTTTCTCATTCTCAGTAGGATAATTATGAGCTCTAGTCTACACAGTATCTGAGAGTTTCCATACTGGGATTGAGCTCCAACTGCCCACAGCAGTGATCCCTTCTTAGCTCACCCTTGACTTTCTCTTTTGTCTATGTCAGTTTCCCCATTTCCCTATGAGAGTTTCCTGGGCTCACTTTTCAAATACTTCATCTGCATCACAAAGTCTTGCTGAAGTTCTGCTTCTGGGATAGCAAATCTAATAGGAGGAAGGTAATTAAGTAGATTTTTTGAGAGAAAATTGGAATCCTCCTTTCATAAGAAAAAAAAATACTAACACAATAAAATAAATTCCTACAGGTCTTTAAAATGATGGGTTTTCATTTTTTCAGAAAGACTAAGGCAAAGAAAAATAAATCTACCTGAGAGTCGCCATATGAAATAGAATAATCTTTTTCAAATAATAAACAGAGAACATAAATTACATTGTTACCATACACTGAAGAAAGACTGCTGAAAATAACTTCAGTCTCTTAATCCCTTACCATCAACTGATCTCAGGCCTCTCTCTCCTTTGATCCAAGTGACCTCCTTGCAGCCTTGCTCCAGGTGGAATGCCTAAACCCAAAGCCAGTGCACAAAGTAGAAATCCAGAGACTGGCACACTTGCTTAGGGATTTTCTCTCCTAGTCCAGTTTTCATCTTTCTGAACAGCAAGTGATTTCTGTTTTTGACCAGTTGGTATATCCAGATATTAAATTTGACTTCAATAAAATCTTAGGTATTTTTGACAGAAAGCAGACTCATAGCTCTCTTCAAGATCAAAGAAATCAGGCCCTCAGAAGATAAATTATAATGATTAAACAGATATTTTTCTAATGTTGTACGTGGATCTTTGTTAGAAGCCATAAGAATAAATGAAGATGCAAATCTAATATACAGCATGGAGATACTGTATATTAATTAGTTAATACTGTTACATTGTATATCAGAAATTTGCTAAGGGAAGAGATCTTAAGTGTTATCACCACAGACACACAGACACACACACACACACACACACACACTCACACACACACAAATGATAACTATGTGAGGCAATGGATGTTAATTAGCTTGATTGTGGTAATCATTTCACAATATATATTAAATAATCATATTATACATCTTTAAAAATTTACATTGTACCACCTAAATAGATATAATTTTTATGTGTCAATTATACCTCAAAAAACTGGAAAGTAATTTTTTAATTTAAAAATTAAATTTAAAAAGAAGTAGAGGGCCTAGCCCCAATCAAGATGTCATGACTGATATAGAATCTCTGAGATACAGTCTCCTAATTTTTTACTCACAATTCAAAGTTAATATAAAGATAATGATTAAAATACATAAATGCTCTTAAACATTACATATCACCACATAGATTTTAAAAATAGTATTATTTGGAGGTTCCTGATCTCCAGTCTTAAGTATTTGGATGAATTCTGTTTGCAGTGAAGTTCTAGTAAAATGTTTTATGCATGGTAGAAACATGATTAAATCAATATTTTTAGGAGAGATCATATAGCCCATAAAATGAACAGATCGTAAAACAAAGAGATTAGAAATACCAGAAAATTATGTTTTCCAGTCTTTCGGGTGTTAGATAAGAAAGCCTTTGACTAAGATCATAGTAGTGGGCATGAAAGAGAAGAGAAATATCTAAATGCTCTTTTAGAGGAAGTAAGGAAATGATTATTAGGATTATTTAGCTAGAGAGGATGAAGGAAGATAAAAATTGAAAGCAGCTCTGTGTTTGGAAAGTAGATGAATAATGCTGCCTTTGATAAAAATAGGGAGTTGGGATAGGAAAGACTTTGGAGAATAAATTATTAATTTAGCTTTACAAATCTTGGATTATTTGAATTAAATGGTCATATTTTTAAATATAATGTCTTAATAGAATTTGGACTTAAAGGAAATTCTTTTAAAGTTTTATATTTATAAGTGGGCTATTATGGGAATGAAAGCATCAATGCATTTTTTAATGAAAAATGTTGAAGGAAAGTTTACAAAAATATGTCATTATGTACCAAGACAATATCCACAGGCAAGAAATAAAAGAAAGAAGAGAAAGAAGAGGATCATATTACAGAAGGATAGACTCTGATATCAGAGAAGGAAAAAGTGAAAGAAGAAAGATCATCAAAAAGAACATAGAGGTCTCTCTCACAGTGCCTTACTCTCTCACTGGCTCTCTCACTGTCCCTCTCACTCTCTGCCTCTGAGAGGAGATCGTACTCTATGGAGTGTCACCCCTTTTCTAATAAACTTTCCTTCTGACTCGCAAAAAAAAAAAAAAAAAAAAAAAAAAAAAAAAAAAAAAAAAAAAAAAAAAAAAAAAAAAAAAAAAAAAAAAAAAAAAAAAAAAAAAAAAAAAAAAAAAAAAAAAAAAAAAAAAAAAAAAAAAAAAAAAAAAAAAAAAAAAAAAAAGAACATGGAGTTCACAAGTACTAAATTCTGCAGAAATACCATTGGGATGATCTTTACAAAATGAGAAATTAAGAGTCAGAGGGTTAATGATTAATCTTGAAAATAAGCTCTTTCCTTTTGTTAGTTTTCTTTTCACTAAACATTCCCATGAATACTGATTTTACTACATATGAACCAAATTGTGATTACAAACTCTAATTTATGTTAGCAGAAATGCAACCAAGGACTTACTAGTCTGAATCCATTATAGGTTTTGTTTTCAATTCACTTCTCTTTCTAATATAAGTTACTAGATTTTCTTCTGTATTTTGAAATATTTTGTACATTTTCCCAATGTTATTCAATAACAAAAATATTCAAAGATTTATTAATACATATTAAATAAATAATTGTTTATTCCCAATAGGACTTACTGTCAGCTGTTTAATTCTGCTTTGTAGGCTTCCAAATATACAGCTATTTCATCTTTAAAATATTTCACTAAACCTTTATCTTCCAATAATATTCTTAATTCAATATGAAGCTCTTTGCCAGTATGTTATATATGAAACACATTGGGTATTTAGCATTAAGATTTTCAGGTTAATTAGTCTTAATCATATTTATCTATGATAATCACACGTAACATTTTATTTCACTATCAGAATATTAGAACAGTTAATGTTTAAAAAGCTAGGGAAGAAATTAATGTTTTCAACTGAAATTTACTGATTTTTAGTCATCATGATTCGGGACTATAGATTGCCCATCTATTATCCTTCGTCTTAGTAGTTCTTAAAATTTAGTGTGCATCAGAATCTCTAGAGAGCTTGCCAACGTCCACCCCAAAGTGTCTAGTCTAGCAGACCAGGGGTAGGGCTGGAATTTGCATTCATAACAAAATCTCAGGTGATGCTGATGCTGCTAGTCAAGGGGTCACAGTTTCAGAACTGCTGCTCCTAGTCTAGGGCAAGCAGGATTTATCTTCTAAATAAACATTTACTAAGTGGTAGTTTCAGGTGCTAACAAGCAAAGACCAAATATACAAGGTCTCAAGTGGGGTGAGACAAATATGTATCATGTGTTATAATGGGATACTTTATATAGTACATTGGAAGCACAAAAGACATATTGATTGGTTCTACCTGTGGTGGGAAGTTGACCAGTTAGGATAATTTGGAAACAGACTTTTATTTTTTTAAGCTATTATTTCAAAGGAGATCAAATTAATAACTTCAGTAATATTATAATAGACCTAAAATCCACCTGGAATCATGCTTATCAATTATTTAGTCATACTGGGTTTATTTTGGCAGACTGCATAGATTAGTTTTTACCAATGACATAATAAGTGATTGAAAACAAATGCAGAAACCATAAAGAAAAGAATGAAATATCTGAGAATATATATGAATTTTTTAAAGATAAGAAAGTTTTCAGAATATCAAAATAATATAAACAAAAAAGTACCAATAGCTAACCAGAGAAAATATCTAAAATGTGTATAGAAAATAAAAGCTAATATCATAGTATTATTGAAACAGTTCTAAAAAGTATTTTTAAAAATTCAATGTCACAATAGAAAATAAATAAATGTTATAATTTACAGATATATCATTGTCCAACAAACAAAAAATATGTTCAACCTCTAATCACTGAATTCAATTAAAACTAGTACTCCATTTCCCACTACCCACAGCTCTGAACTGATAAAGATGACAAAATAATATATCATGTGCATTATAAGCTATTCTCTTTATTATAAATGACTTTGATAGTCAGATCATAGCTTAGAACTACATGCTACTGACTTCCTAAATCTTCCTAAATCTTCCTCAAACCCTCAACCTGGCTGAATTCTTTACTCAGGCAGGTGGGAAAACTGGAAAAGCCTTACCCTCAGGGTTAGAATGTACCCTTGGGCAGAAAAAGAGAAGGGCTGGGCCCTCTGACCCACAAGCAATTTCTCCTTCCATATTCACCCGTCAGAAACCATACTTCATCTTCACTGGGTCAGCGAGAATGGAAGAAGCCGAGAATATCAGGCTAACAGAGCTCATTCCACAAGGAAAGAAATATTAACAGTAGGCAAAAATCTCACCCACTAATAAAAAAAAGTAGATTTAAGAAAAGTATATATAGTGTTATTATACAGCTAGATATCTTTATTACATAAAGTTAGCCAAAAAAAATGGGAAGATTAAAAATTTTAACAATGCTTATGACTGAGATATTAATTTTTAATTTATAAATTCGGCTTACCTTTATTTGGGCACTTGCTTATTTTATTCAATTTCTTAATGAACATACGTAACTTTAATAACAATTTTAAAGTGTTTAAAAATTGAATAAAGCAATTATAGTTCTCTAACATTAGTACATCAAAGATTTGTCTTTCAGATAGAGGAATGCATTCATCTCTTTTCAACTTTTTTCCTCCTAATAGAGTTTTTCTCTTCTCTGTGGTTGCAAATATTAAAGTTTTCATTTTTGTTAGGTAGAAAATGGCTGATTATCTAATAAAATTACATGATTTACAAATCCTCTCTATGGAAAATTGTAAAAATAATCCTTCCAAAATTAAAATCTCTCTCTCTTTTTTTTTAAATTTTATTTTATTAGTTTTAAGTTCACAGTACATTGGTTAGAAATTTATATAGTTTATATAATGATCCTCCTAATTGCTCTTCCTCTTGCTCTCTACCTAGCCAATATATTAATGCTAACTGCATTCCCTATGCCATGCTCCCCCTCCCTGTGACCATCTATAAAATCTCTTTATTGTCACTATTTTTAATATAATAACTGATAATGCATCATATATGTAGATTTATAGTGCTGTTATGAAGACTCTTTTGCAATTTCAGATTTATAAACATCATTTATCATACAATATCCCTATGAAATAACAGATTTATGAAAAACACTTTTTGTTGAAGGCGGAGTCATAATTTCGAAAAAAAACCTCTGCATCGATACTACGTATTATACATTTAAAAATGTTTTTGGAAACTGTTTTTCTATAATTCCATCAATCATATTTTCTTTTTCATAACCCTGAAGACATATTCTAGTTTTCTATATAACTGAGAAAGATAATACTATAGTTGTATTACACTTTAAAATTCATTACAAAAAAATAAAGATTAGATTTTTACTGTCCTTCATCAATTCAGTGAAGCATGGAATTTTTCAATCATTCCATCTTGTTTCCCTAATACAAAAACTTCAAAAATCTATCCCTTGGAATATATGACTAGGTTTTACTAAAATTAAATCACATAGCAATTGATAGAATTCAGTTAAAAAAAAGTTCATTTAATGTTCCTTTGAAACATATTTGACGTCCTTAAATATTAAAAACTATCTATGGACAGTTAATCTAAAAATAACAATTAATAACTTTATTGGATTTTTGGTAAATATATGTATGTATATTATGTATATATGTGTTTATACCTATATTCATCTATCCATCTATCTATCTATTTATCTATCTATCTATCTAGAGCAAGAGAGAGAGAGATCATCTCCAATATTATAAAAGCATTGAAGGTCAAAATTTTGAATTGAATCTTTTTAATGGAATTGTATTTATTTGGGAAATAAATTATAACTGAAATGCACAGTTAAATATGACTATTGCTATTTTTTTAGTAGCACCTAATTAATTGGAGACAACTAGGTAAATAACTACATGTCCAAGTGCTCATCATTGCGTTTGGCTTTGAAGTCAAAAGTCATATATTTATTAGAATTGTTTGTTACATACCAGGTCGGAGAGGGGTGGGAAGCATAATCTAAACAAGTAGAAGATATGCAATAATAAGTTTGATATTATATCACAAAAGTAGCAGATTCCTCCAGATAATGTTTTCACCAGCACCTTGATTGAAAATAATATACAAGTATTATATACCACAGTAAAATAAAACTTTCATAAATGAATTAAATGTTTCTATATTGAGATAGTTGGTAGGCCCAATAATTTAGTGTTTGTTTTAAAGTATCTATTTAAAAACTAATACTCTTCTCTCTGTTCCTCTCCTAATTCTAAATAGCCTAAATATTGAGCTCCAATGTACTGGAGCAGTGAGAAAGAACAGACTGAAGAAAAAGAAATTAATAATGAAATTTTGTGCAAATAAATGGTCTCTATACTGATGTCATCATACAAGTTTAACAGAAACAATGCATACAATTAACCTGTGATGAATCACTCAAATATATTGAAAAACTTAGGCCTGCTGTTAAATTTTACTTAGTAAAATCAAACACAACATGAAGAATATATTGGTTTACATTATTTTTAGATTGTTTTTCTGAAGTAGAATTTTATTAAAATCATTTATTGATCAAATTCTTTAATGATGATGTGAACAAGCCAACAATTTAATGGTTCTAATTCAACACTTAGTTTAAGTAAAATAAGCCCAATTTAGAGTTGTCTTTAATTCTCAACCTGATAACTATCTATTTTACAAAAGTAGTACTATGTTATATGTTCAGTCATTCAAGATTCTTAATGTGGCATCTATTAAAAATTAAGCTTCTATTTTTAATGACTTATGACTATCTTTGTCCTAAAATCAGCAAAGAGAGTATATTATCCAAAAATAGATCATAGAGCTGAGATCATTTTTTTTTTTACTTTGGTTTCTTTATGCCTCCTAATTTGATCTCTAAACTGTACTGTTATGTGTAATCATTATGGCATTTTTATTTGAACCCAGAAAAATAAGTGAGAAATTTAATATTTAGTTTGTTCTGAAGAATAGAGGCAATGCATTATTATTTCCATTGTATAATTATATCTTTCCTCTGTAATACTTTTTATTTTAGGTGTGAATTCACAGGAAATAGTCTCTGGGTAATAATATAAAACAGAAAATAATTCAACATAGTTTTTAATGATAAAATCAACTGCAGTGAGATGAATAGTATGCCTCCCAAAATTCATGCCCACTCAGACACTCAGAATGTGACCTCATTGAGAAATAGAAGTCTTAAACAAAGACACCAACAAAATAATAACATTTAAAAATCAAGATAAAACATGTTTAAAATATCTTTTATGAACAAAAGTTAATGTTTCCATTTGCTCCCATGACCCTCAATTGCTATACGAAAAGTAGATATTAGTAATACCAATAACCACTTACACTTACTGAGCCTTTATATATTTTCAAAAAGTTAAGCCTCATCATAACTTTTTGTAGAGGCTCATTATTTTCTCATTATACAGAGGAGAAACCTGAAGAAAGCACAGATCGTTTAAATACTAACTTTCCTAAGCTCATAGCTGATAAATATTACCCCCTGTATTCAATTATGGTGTGACTATAGAGATCTCCTAGGCTTTAGTGCCATATGAAACCCTAAAACATAGTAAAAGTGAAACCAGTAAGTGTATTAATGAATGAGAGAATTGTACAATTATTTATAGTAAAATTACTGGTTTCACTTTTATTAATACTAGGAAGACAATAACAAATAAAGAAAGTTTATCAATGCAAAGTAGTCTGTAAGCTTAAAATCACAACTCTCAAAAATTATTTAATGAGCAATTTTTCCAGTCATTTTTAAGGAAGAAAACATTACAGATATTTTTCTTTGCAACCATTGCAGCAAGTCACTGTAGTTACTACAATTGATTTTAATACTACCATTATTTCAAATATGACCCTATTAAAACAGGAATAAATGATGGAACTACCATATGGCAAAAAATAAAAATGAAAAAAAATCCAATGAAAAATATATACTACTTTTGACTCTGAGGAGACACTTCACTTGTATTTATGGATTACTTGTAAGGGTTTAAAAACTTTAAAGTTTTTGTCAAAGAGCTGTAAGTGTCTGGAAAATAATATATAAACATTTATAAGCAGGAATACAACTGTGGAATTTGTACATAGCTAGCATAAGTAATTTTCACATGAACTTTAATGAAGTCTTAAGCTCATATTCTGGAAGCCTCTCCAGTTTTCAAAGAGCTCTATTTAAATATTCTTGGCTTCCCTTGCTTAATGTAGGTCTGCAGTGCTCCAAGTCAATAACATAACAACATAAAGGAGCTCAGTTGTGTATTGTGCAAATCAGGTACATAATTAAGTCTGTGCCTTGATTTAGCTGTTTTGATCTTACCCTACTGTCTTGTATGGAGCCTCTAAGATTATGTGAGCCAACATCTGCCCATTAGTCCCTGAAATCTGTCCTGCCACTTAATGAACCTTCTCACTTTCTTAGTGTTGTTTCTGTATTTGACTAAAACTTTCTTGATGTCTAAGTAAACATCATTTCATCCTGAATAACTACCCCACCTTCACACACAAATTCATGGGCATGTACATATAATGGAACAAAAACAGTGGTAGAGGTTTTCATCAGGCCCAAGTTCTAATAATCTCCTCCTAATTTGGTGGTAGGAGAAATTTTGCAAAAAAAAAAAAAAAAAAAAACTTCTTTGACTATACCTCATTTAAGGCCATCCAAAAACCAACTGGCAGTCACAAAACAAGAAGCTCACTCTTAGTTTCTCAGGAATAACTGTTGCAGCTGATTATGTTGATTATACTTAAAAGATAATTTAAACAGAGTTTGATGATTGGTCATTGACTTAGAGAAGACATACTCTTTGTCCTCGCGCTTAGGAGAAAGCAGTTGCAGTTTAATTAATGAACAAGTCATCAGTTGGAGATAAGTAACAAAGGGCTCTGATTAAAATCAACTGAAGGTATTAAATATATACCAAGCAAAAGGTATTAAAATTTTCATCCCAATGACCATTACATGCTACTAACACATCCAAAATATGTACCCTTTTATTGACACATAATTGACACCCAAAATGTATCTTGAACAAACTAATTACTATACTGTATTTTGTTAAGAGATGCATTTCAACTCAGAATAATAATACTTTCTTAATTTATCAAAATGTATGAAATATATACTATATCATGGGTCTCTACTTTCATCGATGTGTTTAATGTGTATAGTCAAAATATTTCAATGTCTTAAATTTATTTTATTTAATTTTAAAGTGTCCTACCTAATATCATACAGCCAGTAATGACCCCTCAAATAAATACTGACTAAAGAGGGCAATTGTTATGAAAGATGGGTGTCCACACACATACACACACACACAATTTGACACAATTAAAAAGAATAAAAGAGCACAAAAAATGCTAAAGCACATCTACAAGATCAATAACTATAAAACCAGACTTCTTTTTGCTTTCCTAAAAGGAAAAAGGAGATTGAAACAAAGAATAGAAAGAAAAAGAAAAAAAAAACTCAACACTTACAGTGTCCATGACTCAATTCATAAGGGTTTTATAAATCAAAGCCAATATGAATTGTTCTTGGAAGCAAATGTACAATCATAGCCAGTCTTGAAGCATGGATATCACACTCAACATATGGCAGATTTGTTCAGGCATATGGTACACCAATTTACACTTATGGAAACTTCCTCCTTTTCCCTCCATTCTTTCCTTTGGGAGAGAGTGTTTCTGGGTTTAAAAAGCAATGGGAATCTGACACAGAATATAAGAGACTTACATGTTCAAACCAAATTAGCAAGTGTAGGCTGAGACATGGCTCTAGGCTCTATAGAAAAGTTCAAATGACCACAGTGTTTGGAGGCTAGAGCATTGTAGATTCAAGAAAATACTAATATTTCACCTTTAATAAATAGTTTTCATTATGTTTCTATTGAATTTTTAGGATCCTAGGATTAGCTTCCCTTTAATCAA
Source organism: Macroglossus sobrinus (assembly GCA_004027375.1). NCBI lineage: Eukaryota > Metazoa > Chordata > Mammalia > Chiroptera > Pteropodidae > Macroglossus > Macroglossus sobrinus. Next base: position 173,362 of record PVKZ01001924.1, on the reverse strand, counting down.
ATAATTAGTCTGGGGTCCACAAGGACTCTGTGGATAAAATTTGTGGGTCCCTAAACTTGTATGAAAAAAATATTTTCACTCAAATTGATCTTTTACTTTTATCATGACCAACTAATAAACCATAGTAGTATTAGCAGTAGCTATGATTTTGTAACCAGTAGAAGTTACAGATATTATTATGTCATATTTATTTGTTTCAGAGATCTTAAAATATCTTTATGGTTACAATGACTTCAAAATTGCTCTGGTTATTAGATCTGACAATAGATACTATTATTAAAAGCATTAATAAAGAAATGTACAGGTCTTTGTATCACAAATTTAATATTTTGATAAATGCATTTAAGTGGTTTTATTATAATGCTATGCATGTCATTCTATGCATTTAATAATGTTATTCTGAGATAGCATATATACATATCACTAGAGGTCTAAGAATTTGTGACTTTTAAAAGATTAAGAATTTCTACTTTAAATACCCCCCAAAACTCTAAGGGTTCAAAAAAGATTATAGGCAACCATATCTGACAACAGGCTAGATATGGCCTTTAATGTGAGATTTTACTTAGTTTGAAATGCAAATTTGACAATGATTTGAAATAATAATACTGCTAATGATGTATCAGAGATCCAGGCTTTAGTTACTCTGTCACCATCTATGGAATTTACATTTTCAGGCATGTCAGAGAATTCAAAAGTGCTCACAAGCAGCAGTCTAACTTTGTGAAGGACTGAAGAAAGGGTAAGGTTACTGGTGGTGCTCTGACTGGGAACTTACACAGTGTCAGCACACACTCAATGGACCTATGCATACTTACAAGAACACATACACACATTCATTTCCAATAATTTTAATCCCTCATCCATCCATATGTGAATATCTGACCACTTTTGCAGGAATCATTTCCGGGTCAATCCCTAAAGCGATGCTTCATCTGCATCTAATTTTTATACATCCTTGACAATTGAAAGTATAAAATTGACATTCTAATTTTAAACTTCTGTATGGAAAATTGATACTTGAATCTTAAAATTCTACACTTAAAATGGACATTCTATCACACTGAACTGGCAGTTTAATTTGTCATTAAAACACCAATTGGTTTCAAGTGTTTTTTCTTTTTTTTTTTAGTGCATAGGTCATTTTAGGAAGTTTTTCTTATCCAACAGTTTTGGCGAATTGTTTTTCAGTAAATTTATTTGTTTCAATCTCAGTGATAAATGGATATGACAGCACTCAGAGGGAATGATAACATTGCTCTGTACATGGGCAATAGTGTCCAGAAGGATTTTCCAAAGTTTCAGAACAAAGTCACAAAGAAACTGGCTGACATGATTATAATCGTCTCAGCCTAGATTTCACTGGAGAACAGGGCCTGTGGTGAAAGCTTATTGGGGAGGTTGAAAAGCAGGAGTACAAGAAAAGTGAGACAGAGAAGAGGGAAAGCAAATACTGAGGGTACCTGAAGCCAAAAGTCAATGCTAAAGAAAACAAAGACTGAGAGACCAAACAGAAAGCTGTGGCTCAGATTTCAGCATGCAAAAAGGCTGCATAAATGGAAACTGGAGTTAAGATCATCAAGGCAGCCAGGACATGAGGGTAAAGCTACAGAGATGAGCGAACCTAGAAAAGTGTATGACATATCCTCAACAAAGTCTAAAACCCAAAGCATAATAAATATAAATAAAATCTTAAGTATATCATAGTTAATCTAATAAAAAATCAAATATAAAGAGGAAATCTTGAAGAAGGCAGATGATAAGGTATGCTACCTTCAAATAAATAATACTGAGTTGACTTTTCAACAGAAAACATGAAATTCATGAAACAATGAAATACAATTTTTAAAATAGAAATGACTGCTAAGCTAGAATCCTATACCCATTTAAAAATTATTTCAAAATGAAGATGAAAGTTTTATTATTTTAGATAAATTAAACAATTGAGAGCTCATAACCAGCACCATGCCATATAACATATGTAAAAAAGCATATTCAGTCAAAAGAAAAATTATACTTGGACATACAGAAACAAAAAAAAGTGCAAAGAATTAAATGAGTTTTAAATATTAATTAATACATCATTATAAACAATGGTCATAATGTCTTATGGTGTTAAATATGTATAAAATTAAAATATGTGACAATATTGCAAAAGATGAAAGGGTAGTAAATATAATGCTTGAACTTTGTGATATTGTCTGGAAAGGTAAAAAATACTAAAGTATAGTTGACTACAATCAGCTACCAAAGAATAATAGTAATGACGAGATAACTAACAAGCTTTAAAGGGGAGCAATAAAATTAAAAAAAAAAAACCTTGATTATTCCAAATATGGGCAAAAGGTAGAAAAAATAGACTAAATAATAACATTAATGAAAAAATATAACAATATTTTCTTAAGTCAAAATTAAACCATATCAGGAGACCAAGAAGACAAGCCACAGACTGGAAAAAAATATTTACAAAAGACACATCTGATAGAGGAATATTATCTAAAGTATATAAAGAATTCTTAAAACAACAAGAAATACACAACATGATGAATAAATGGGCCAAAGACCTTAACAGACAGCTCACCAAAGAAGATATACAGATGGCTTACTTGCCTATGAAAAGATGCTCCATATCATATGTGATCTGAGAAATGCAAATTAAAACAACAGTGAGATACCACAGCACATTTATTAGAATGGCCAAAATCTGGAACACTGACAACACCAAATACTGGGGAGAATGTGGAGCAACAGGAACTCTCATTCATTGCCAGAGGAAATGCAAAATTGTACAGCCACTTTGGAAGCCAGATTGATGGTTTCTTATAAAACTAAACATAATGTTACCATATGATTCAACAATTGCATTCCTTGATGTTTACCCAAAGGAGCTGAAAACTTATGTCCACACAAAATACTGCACGTGGATGTTTATAGCAGCTTTATTCATAACTGCCAAAATTTGAAAGCAATCAAGATGTCCTTTCGTAGGTGAATGGAAAACAAACTGGTACATTGAGACAATGGAATGTTATTCAGTGCTAAAAAAGAAACGAGTTATCAAACCATGAAAGGACATAGAGGAACATTAAATGCATATTACTAAGTGAAAGAAGCCAATCTGAAAAGACTACATACTTCCTGGTTCCAACTATATGACATTCTAGAAAAGGCAAAACCATAGAGAAAGTAAGAAGATCACTGGTTGCCAAGGATTGAGGGTGGTGGATGGTGAACAGAGTACAGAGGATTTTTAGAGCAGTGAAAATATTTTATATGATACCATAATGATAGATGCATGTCATTATACATTTACCCAAACCCATAAAATGTATACCACCAAGAGTAAACCGCAATGTAAACTATGGACCTTAGGCAATTGTGGTGTGTCAATGCAGGCTCATCCTTGGTAAAAACTGTACTATTATGGTGAGTAACATTGATAATGAAGGAAGCTATGCATGTGTTGAGACAGGGCTTACAAGGAAAATCTCTGTACCTTCCCTTCAATTTTGCTACGAACTTAAAACTACTCTAAAAAATGAACTCAATTAAAAAATAAATTTTAAAAACTTGGAAGCAGAGGGTACAAGAGGATTGACTAATTAAAATAAATTAAAGAAAGCTGATATAACAATATTTAGGTCAAATAAAGTAGATATTGAGCAAGACTAGAGGCAAAAGAGGACTTTTCATAATGATAAAAAGATTACCATCAAGAGATAGAATTCTAAATTTATATAAATCTAATAACATAGATTTAAATTAGGTTAAACAAAAACTGACAGAATAAATCAATCAACAAGAATAGTGAGAAATTTCAATATACCTTTGCAGTAATTGATTTAAAAAGTAAACAAAAATTAGTAAGAATGCAGAACAAAATTAACAGTTCTGATTTAGTGGACATATATAAAATATAGCCAAAATATCTATAATATATATTGTATAAAGCACTCTTGGAACATAATATCCAAATTGACTATAATCTGGGTCATAAAGCTAACCTCAACAATTTTGAGAAATTGACATAGTTTGAATATTCTCTGTCTTCAGTGGAACAAAACCAACAACAAAAACAAAGGTATCCCTAAATGTTTTTAAATTGGGCAATATACTCCTAAATAACTTTATTGGTAAAAAAGGAATCATAATCATACTTAGAAAATATTTTGACTGACAAGAAAAAACATGACATACAAAATCATGATGAATGCAGCTAAAGGTATGCCCAGAGACTAGCTATAGACTTAAATTCATATATTTAAAAGAAGAAAATGTGGAAATTCATTGATTTAATCTTTCACCCACAAATGAACCCAAACAAACCATAAAGTAAGCCCATAGAGTTAAGAAAGCAGATACTATACATAAGAAGTTAATAAAATAAGAACCATCACACAATAGAATCAACAAAGTCAAAATTTCGTTCTTTAGAAATACTTAGAAATTTGTAAATTCTCAAAGGTACAATAATAACAAAAGAGAAAAGGCAGAGTATCATTATCAGGAATCACATTACTACATCCCCTACAGAGATAATTAAAAAGATAATATTGTGAACAACTATATGTCATTAAATTTGAAATTCTGATGAAATAAAATATATAAAGTCACTGAAAAACATAACTCACCCAACTTGGCACAGAAAATAAAACCAACATTCTGAAAATAATAATAGTCATATACACACATATAATCATCTATTTCTATTAAAAATAATTCCATAATTTAAAACTACTCTAAGTAAATTTCAGGATGAGATAGTCTTATCACTGCATTCTTTAAATATTTAAGTGAACAAGAAAAAAAATTATACACAAACTTTTCCAAAGGGAAGAGAGAGGGAAGGAGGGAGAAAAAGAGATGGAAGGAGGGAGGAAAAGGAGAGAGGGGGGAGAAAGAGAGAGAGAGAATGAACCCCTAATTTGTTTTATGAGTCCAGATAACTGAAATACCAAAATCTGACCAAAACTTTACAAAGAAATAAATTTACAGGCCAACCTGAACATGAACATAGAAACAAAACACCTAAACAAAACATTAGCAAATTAAATCCAGAGACATTTAAAAGAATTACACATCACAAAGAAGTAGATTTTATTTCAAGGATGCAAGATTGCCTTAACATTAGAAAATCAATCAATATAATTCACCTTAACAAAATATAGGAGAAAAATCACATAGTTTTTTCAGATACAGAAATGAACTTCTATAAAATACCTGATAATAAAATCTCTTAGCATACTAAGAATAGAAAGAAACTGGTTTAATTTGATAAAGGGTAGCTATTACATTAAGAACATCTGTAATCCCATACTTGCTTAATATTAAAATAGAGAGCCCAGAAGAGCTACCCCATTATTGAAAGTGATAACTCATGCCCTGGATGGAAGATAAGGCAAGTAATAGGGCCAACCGCCTTGGATTACCTTGGGTAATTCACATAACAGAAACTAGAAAACTAAGCCTATGCTATGCATAGCAGTGGTTTGCATTTGCACCAGACTCTGAGGGTAGGAAATCAAAGTCAAATAGTTAACATAATTAGTCTAACGCTGTTGACATATACAGAGGTAACTAACAAATATTGCTTTGGAATGCCTTCCCAGTCAAGGGCAAGAAGAAATTTCAAAGAAAAATAAAAATTCAAGCCAACAAAGCAGTCAAGGAAAGCAAGCCCTTATAAAAGTTGGAAGACTGAATTAATACTCAGAAGAAGTAAAGGTAATAGATCAATCTCAGTGGCACTTCAAAGTAAGTATATTTAAATTTAGAGAATCTAATTATATGTTGATAAGTGACTGGAGATATAAATTATGGTACATTTGTTCAATAGGACTCTATGCTGTATTTAAATGAGGGAGCACTATATTTTGTGAAATGAAACATTCTTTAAGATATAGTTTTGGGATAAAAAGAAAGGTGCAGAAGAGTATAATATGCCATCTTTTCTAAGAAAAAAATCTGACTATATATACATACATATTAGAAAATTCAATCATATCAAACATTCAAACATAAGACACTGTGAAAAGTGTTTGCCTCTATAGAAAGAAACTGAGTAGCACGGTACTAGTAGTGGGAGGAAAACTATTTGTATGGCTAGAGTATCTTTTAAATTTTATTTCTTTTTTCTGTATTATCAAGTAAAAAATCATTAAAAATTAAAATACATTATGAAATATTGAAAGGATGACTATAAAACCAAGCAATGGCAGGGAAACATGATAAAATAATACATTTTAATTTGTGTTGGCCTATGTGCTTAACTGGGTTCCCCAGAGTCATCCTTTAATAGATCTAGAGGGCTGTGAAACATGGTGTTTTGAGCTAGTTACTACTCAGTTCTCCTGGGAACTCTGAAAACAAGGATGGGCACTGTCCCATACAAAATTTTAGCTAACCCTAAAGACCACGTGTGTGGAATATAGCAATTTTTCAACCTCACTCTCTCATCTTCCTTTCACTAAAATGGTAGCTGATAAACTATGTCTTTTCCTGATAATTTTTTCTAGGTTCCCAGGGGCCTCAGGCATCCTGAAAATTAATTGTTGTTTGAGTTATTGTAGAAGCAAAATTGTAGAAACTCTTGTAAGTTTGCACTAAGATGACACACTGAGAAATGTAGATGTTTCACATAGCATTCCTCCATGCTCCATTCCCCAACCTTCTTTCTCTTTTTTTTTTTCTGTTAGCTGAAGCTGGCCTGGTATTTTTTTGTTGTTGCCATTTCCTTTCCCTATTCCCTCATAATCACTGTCCAAATGTCTAAGGATAGTTATGAAATAGCCATAAAGAAAAAAAAATGGATCATTCTCAGGACTGAGTTTGGATGATGATGAATTTCGGTAGATGGAAGGAAGGAAACAAGCTCAGTTATTAAACCTACCACCCATAAATTCCATTCCACCTCAGTTTTCATTTTTGAAAATGCTTCCCGAGGCAACAGATCCAAAGTTTCAAGACTCAAATGAGAGGACGCTTGTGCACTGTTTGTGGGAATGTAAACTGGTGCAGTCACTCTTGAAAATAGTATAGAGCTTCTTCAAAAAGTTAAAAATAGAACCATCACATAATTCAGCCATCCCACATCTGGATATATGTCCAAAATAATTTAAATGTAAATTTCAAAGCGAGATCTACACTCTCAGTTTCACTGCAGCATTATTCACAAAAGGTGGAAACAACTTAAATGTCCAACCAGGGGCAAATGGGTAAAGAAAGTGTGGAATGTTAGTCAACATTTAAAAAAGAAGGAAGTCCTACCATTTGTGGTAACATGGATAGACCTGGAAGACATTATCCTAAGTAAAATAAGACAGTCACAGAAAGATAAATATAGCATACTTCCACTTAATATGAGGTGTCTGGCCAAACTCATAGAAACAGAGTAAAATGATGTTTGCCAGGGGCTTGGAGGAGAGGTAAATGGGGAGTTGCTGTTTAACAGTTGAGAAGTTTCAGTTATACAAAAGGAATAAGTTCTAACATCTGCTGTACAACATTGTGGCTATCATTAACAAGACTGTATTACGTACCTAAAAATTCATTAGGAGGGTATATCTCATGTTTAGTGTTTATGAGCATACTTTCTCTGGTAAGAGAGCCAACTGCTGTCAGATGAAATAAGTGACTAAAAAGTCACTATAGAGATCAAAGACCACATTTCAAATTGCTAATTTCAAAAACAATAGCTCCCCCTTCAAATTGGTGTATTTTCAATTAGGAAAGTTCATTATGTTTGGCCATCAGGAATTTCAAAGTCAAAATGAAGGGTAGCATGCTGTTGCCCTATAAATCAGAATTTCCCTGAGATTTTTTTGGTAGGTTTATTCCTCTAGACTGCAGTTCTAGTGAGAAGTTGAGAAGAAAGTCCACATATTGTCATTGCAATCTGTGCTGGTCAATGTCAGCTTCATTGTACCAATGCAGTTGCTGAAGAAAAAAAAAATGTTTGACCTCAAAACATTTCTAAATATAATTATTACTATGGAAGAAACAGTTTAGGTAGTTATTTAATATCAAACATGACTTGGAAAGGCTCTTTGAGGTAAGGACATTTTGTTTCTTGTTGTTAATTTAATCTACAAACAAAAATATCAAAATACTACAAGTGCTTGCTCTGTGACAGACACTTTTCTGAATCTTCTATATGTGCATTACTTCATTAACTTTTAATAACCCAGATAAGGCACAATTAGCATTTTACAGATGATGAAACTGATTATAGGAGAAGGTAGTAAGTAATTTGCCCAAAGTTACACAATTGGTAGTAAACCAGAAATTAAACATCAAAATACAAATTCCCAAATTATATTTTTCTAGAACAGTACATTTGCCAAATATCTTTTCACCACTGTATATTGTTGATTTCATTTAATCAGGTGAATTTTATTTGCCAATGGGATGAAAATAAGATTAGAAGAATCAAGAAACACTACTTAAAATACTAAAAATACTTTATGAAATATATCCTAATCTTTAACTGTATATGTTGGCTTGAGCTTCATTTGTTTGTATATTTATTTGTTGATTTTTTGTCTTCACAAATATATAATCCCTTAGAATAGAAAGAACACTGTTCTTCAAAGTATCTCCAACACTTAGAACAGGGACTAGCACATAGTAAATGTGAAATAGGTATTTATTTGATGGATGAATAACTTAATGAATGACAAGACAACATATTTTCTATAATTTTTTAAATTTATATTTTAATTCATACTAAATATAACTATATATAACATTTTTTTTATTTCTACCACAGACATTAATATGCTATAAAAGTACTTTGAGTTTCATAAGCACTTTCTGAATCATAATAAAATGTTCAAATAAGGCACGTTTCTCAAAATTGTGAACTCTTCCCTTCTTCTGTTTCTTTATGCCTTTATGTGCTCTTCCTTGAGCTCTACCTTGCAATTTTCAGAGTAAAGATCTGTAAATTGAGAAATTAATGAAAGGTAAAGGAAAACAAGACATTGGAACACTTGCCACGACACTGGTTCTTACAAAATTATGAGAAAGATGCAGTAAAAGCACAGAATAGAAGCCTGTAGCAGGAAATGGAGAAGCTTTTACCGAAGGTCAAGTTTAGGCTTCTCAGGAAACTATAAAATGATTGTGAGGAACCACTAGAAGTGCTGACTTGAAATGAGTTTCCCACCTACAGCTACATAGATTGGTCAACTCAGTTGGATGGGCATTGCTATTGTAGCAGAAGTCTATGTCCATCTGATACTCAACAGCTCTTGTAAGAAAATGTGGATTCTTGCCTAGTGACCCTGAGGTTTCCCAGTAGGTATATTTTTCTTATTTTTTCTGTCGTCAAACAGATAAGAAGTTGAGAGAGTAAATGAATGAATCTTTCAGGCATTTGGCTGCAAGGCACTTGGGAATTTCTCCCAGGCTTGCCAGCCTCTGGTAACACAGGTGTTAAGAATTAAGTTCTGGCATCTGTAAAGCCTACAGTCTGGAGGGGAAAAAACACTGTAAAGTGTCAGTAATTAGAGAAAGCCATTTCTGCAGAGTCCATGATGACCATCTGGAGTTCTTTGACCTTTCTCTTCAAGAGTCAGCAGAAGCACAGCCATTAGGCACCTAAAAAAATATATATTTTCACCATACATTGTTGACCACACATCTGTACTATTAGGCTGTTAAAAAAAATTATAAGGATTGCAAAATATTCTCCTACCTTGCCTAGCAGAAACAGAATTGTAAACAGAAATGCCTGATGGGTTTCAAGGTGACATGCCGTTTTCCAATCATTTCTTTCATGGGGTACTATTTGTGCTTAGGCAGTTACCAGAGCAATGTAATTAAAGCATTAAAGTGTCATTCCATTCCTTCACCTTTTAGGATCCAATTTACATAGCAGTTTTTTTTTAAACCAGTAGTTCGAAGCTCAAATCTTTTGCAACTCTCAGATAGAACAGATGGCACAGCCATATTAGCAGTGACACTATATATACACACCAAGTGAACTGGTGTTATTATCTGGTTAAGTGGTTGTCAGCATTTCCATTACAAACCCCAGCTTTCAAGGGTCTATAATTCAGATACTTTAAATAACATCTGGCTGAAGCTTGGTGTATAGAAATGATGAGTGTTGAGTAAAAATTATTATAATTTTGTAAATGCGTGAATACTTCTGGAAGATTCAGCTCGATCAATCAGGTCATTTTTTTGGCAATGACTTCCAGTTATTAGTATATTTGGGTATTCTTAGCACATGTCATTCATTTATTCAGTCATTCACTTAATGATCAAATACATATTTCACATTTACGACATACCAGGCCTTGTTCTAAGTGGTGAAGATACTCTGGGTTCCCTTGCCCCATAGGGCTTATATATTCATGAAGAAAATAAATAATTAGCAAATATAAAAACAAACAAATCTCAATCCAGTATGTACAGTTAAGGATTAGAATATGTTTCATAAAGTAGTCTCATTATTTTAAATAGTATGGACAGATTTTTTATATTTTATTTTCATTCCCCTGTCAAAAAAGTAATAATATTTTCCTTAATATTGATATTATCTCTGTCAATATTAGTTAATAAGAATAAATGCAAAACACACTCCAAAATAATTTTAGCTGCCATAGTAGAATAGAATTTTTCTCATCAGACATCACAAAATTTAAATGGAAAAAAGATTTAAAAATATGGCAAGTAGGCTTTCAAAATAAATCATGTACATTTTAAGGTAATTGTTGTTTTATTGCTAGAGAAGAAAGGGGTACTCAGGTTTTGTAGGACCTGAGGCTTATACAATCTGGTAAGTCTTATGAAATCTTTATCTCCAGTAACAAATACAAACTTAAATATAAAAGTAAACATTAGAATGAGAAAAGGAATAAACAGTTAAAAATTTAGAAAAGTTCCTATATATCATAACATCCAAAAACCCAGGTCCTAGAGAGAAGCTCATTTAAGTAACAATCTCTGAAGCTTCAGCTTTATGACCTTTGTGATAAATTTTTCTCAAAGCAGAGGAATCACCCCAGCCAATATAAGTTGACACTGTTATTAGGTAGTCAGGCATGAGTGACAGGAGTGAAGGACCAGCTCTGTAATCATAGAAACCTCCCTTGAAGACCTTCCTTAAGGACCTTTCAGAAACACGTCCATTTTAGGGTTATAAATTACCCCAAATCCTAGGGCATAAAGGCCATAAAAGCTGTTGGCTAACCAAGCTACAAATGCATGCACAGAAAGTACTACCCTAACCTGCCTACCTCAGCCTCATTATGCCATCATAATATCATGACTATGCATGGAAGTTCATGAATCTAATTATAACAGACTGAGTTCTGCATAAGCACATATGCAGTAGGCAAAGTGTTATATAGCAACCAAGCATCAGTTAAGGTGACCTCACATAGGGATGATCTAGGACCTCCCATCAGGCCCAAATATAAACAGACCTTCCCATTTCTGCACTGTTACAACTCTCCTTGCTGAAAACTTGCTCCGTCCTTAGGGCCTACACTCTCATCTCTTCACCTCCCAAATTCCACAGGGCTGTAGCATTACTTAGCACCAGCCAACTCCTTATAAAATGTACTTTCAATAAATCTTCTAATCTCAACTTGTAATTCTTTGCTGTGTCTACAGGGAAGAACTGAGGGACAACAAACAAGATACAACACTATAGGACCACCATCCTCCCCCATGCTGCTGGGGTGACACCAGATTTCACATCACCTGAGCAATAACAATGCCAGCCTTAAAACCAAGAAATCTCAAAAAAGTTGGATGCAAATAGGAAAGAAAATAGAAGACATGCCAGTACTGACTGAATTGTAATAAATGAAAAGCAAACATTTAAGTAACATAAAAGAAACTGGAAGAAATTACACTTGTAAACTTCTACCTGGTGCCTGAGATTTTTTTTTCCTTTAAAACCACACATCATTGTCTGAAAACATCTATTTTCAAGGCTAGAGTTTTCCTTTCTTCCTACTTGATACATTAATTTAATGTAGCATAAATTGTCAATTACAGCAATAGTGACTGCTGGACACACTTAAGAAGGGTCTTAAGGCTGTGTTTCATCTTGGTGAAAAATCATTTTAATAAGGTAAAAATTATGTGCATTTAACTGATAAGTGATCATGGGTGGCACACAAACAAATTAAGGATAAGGATATAGCGGAAAAGGGCAGGCTTGGGAGAGTTTTGAGTCAAAACCATGTTTCAGAGTTATTAGATGAGAGTCCTGAGATAAATTAATTTCTCTCTACATCTTAATTGTTTTGTCTACAAAATTTCAGCAATATTATCTTCACTGCAAGGATATTTTGAAGGCTTAAATGAGATTCCTACATCTGGAGAACTGTGCACGGTGTAAAGAGCCATCTAATACTAGCTTCACCTCAATTTGCACTTGTATGTAGTGGTGAACTTGGAACATGCATAGTAAAGAAAAATATGTTGTATGTAACCTAGTTTTCTTTCTGGTAACCTACAAGCTTCTTACTGTTCAGAATCTTCTTTCTGGTAGTGTCCAGCCACCATAAGATGAGGTCTACAATGACTCGATTTGTCATCAGCAAATGATAATGTCTTCTATTATAAGAGAGTCCAGAGGCTTACTCTATTTTCCTTCTCTTAAATAAAAAACCAACAACAACAACAACAACAAAAAACAGCCATTGACCGGTCAAGATGGCATAGAGTATAGAGGCTTTGTTCATCCCTCTTGTGACCATACCAAAATTGTGATGAAACCATGGAGCAAACAGCAATCAGAGTTGCCTGAAGTCTGAATTAACAGATGCCCTACCTAGGGAGAGAAATAAGAAATCACCCTGCAACAGTAGAGGGTGCAGAGACATTAGGCCACCCGGTCCCACATGGGCTGAGTGAGGCAAAGGCAACAGCAGTTGCAGCCAGCAGCTGTAGACGCTCCTCTTAAAGGGGCCACGACCATGACCAGACTTACATGGTGAAGTCTCTCTGAGCTCCCGTGTTGGGGTGGCTGTTTGAGGGTGGAGGCAGGGAGTGCAGAAACATACAGAGGGACACTGAGTGTTAGGACTTTCAGATGAGGGCCAGAGGGGCAGCTTTCTCCTGAGCAGAAGTGCTGGCAGTATCCATTGATCCTTGGTTGAGCCCTCTCCACTCCCAGCATGTGGACACTGTGCTGACAAAGCTGACATGCCAAAGCCAACTGAGATAGTGGAGGACACCCAATCAGAACAGCAACAAGAAAAAAAAATGAACATAACTTAAGAAGCCTCTGAAACATCAAGTGTAACAGCATTTGTACCATAGGGATACCATAAGGAGAATAGAGAGAGCAAGAAGCTGAAAACCTACTTGAAGAAATAATGATGGAAAATTTATCTAACCTGGTGAAGAAAATAGACACACAACCCAAGGAAGCACAGAAAATCCCCCAAAAAATGAACCCAGAGAATCCCACACCAAGACACATCATAATTAAAATGCCAAAGGTTAAACACAAAGAAAGAATCTTAAAAGTAGCAAAGAAAAAGCAGTTATTTACCTACAAGGGAGCACCCATAAGACTGGCAGCTGATTCCTCAAAAGGAACTTTGCAGAACAGAAGGGCTTGACACAAAATATTCAAATTGATAAAAACCCAGGATGGACAACCAAGATTACTTTATCCAGCAAAGCTACCATTTTGAGTTCAAGGATAGATAAGGAGCTTCTCAGATAAGAAAAGGCTAAAAGGGTTCATCACCACCAAGCCAGTATTACAGGAAATGTTGGAGGGACTTCTTTAAGAAGAAAAATATTTATCAAAAATATGAACAAAGAATGGCAATAACTACATATCTATCAATGAGTACTTCAAATGAAAAAAGAATTAAGTGCACCAATCAAAAGACAGGGTGGCTGAATGGTAAGAAAACAAGACCCTTACACAGGCTTCCTAACAAGAGATTCACTTCAGATTAAAAGACATACACAGAGTAAATGTAAAGGAACAGAAAAAGATATTGCATGATAGTCCTAAAGGGTATTGTGCTGAATGGAATAAATTAGATAGAAAAAGATAAATGTCATATGATTTCATGTACACGTGGAATCTAAAGAACAAAATAAACAACAACAAATGAAAACTCATAGATACAGAGAATATTTGAAGGCTACTAGATGGGAGGGGATTGAAGGGTCAGTGAAAAAGAGCAAAGGGATTAAGTACAAATGGGTAGTTACAGAATAGTCATGGAGATATAGAGAATAGCATAAGGAATACAGTCAATAATGTTATAATAAATATGTATGGGGGCAGTGGGGTACTAGATCACTTTGTGAGTTATATAGATCTCTAACCACCTGAAACTAATATAAGATTGTATGCCAATTATCATTAAAAAATAAAATATACCATTAAAAAAAAGGAACAGCCATCTCCATATATTACAGAATTATTTGTTTATCATGCATAATATCCTGTGGGTATAATGATCACACTTTCTTTGTTCAAAGATATCTCATTAGCCAGCCAATTATGGTGGTGATCTGTTAGTCTCCTTCACAACCCAAATGTTCCCTGCTCTCCAATTCATATGAACCTTTAAGAACACCATATGTTCAAATTGCTTCACTCTGTACTTAGTCCCTTTCCTACTATTATCCCCATCTGTGTAACTGCATGCTTTGGGGAATGGAAACTTGACTTTTCGTTGGTTTTAAATCCAAGTTACTGCCCGGTTTATTTACATATGCTTAATTTAATTGCTTTCTTCGGGTATTTGTTTCATGTTTACTTGACTAAAAATCTTGGTGAAAACAGTTTGTTTTGAGAAAATTCGGAAAGTTTCCAAGTCTCCCATCTTACTCTTAGTTTGCAATTCTAAGGATATGAACATTTATATTTCAGTATGGTTGATGGAACATAGCCCGTATTTGTTCCTGTGTGATTGTGGAATAGTTTTCAGAGTCTACGTTTCCTATAATTATTTTTCCTTATTTTTCCTTTATTTATGCCATTGAGCTTAAGTGAGGAAATGACCTAAAGTTCTTTAATAATTAAAATTTAATTAATTTTAATTAATTTTTGGCAAAGAGTTTTCTGAAGAGGTCTGGCAGGAGAACACTTTGTCATTGTTCTACCATGGAGGCATTTTAATAGACTACTTTTGTCCCCCATTCCTATTTTATGAAAGGAGTCAATGATTTCATGAATGATACTGGATCATCCTGCTGCAGTATATATCAAGTAATAAGAAAATATGGAAGCATGCTGTAAAGCTATTTGGCCAAACTTCTTCCTTTTTAAAGGCAAAGGTTTTGCTATGTATTTCAGAATATGCAATTTTTAAGAATAGAATGTGGAGGACTTCACAAAATCATTCTAAAAGTGAGGTTCATACAAGAGGAATTAATTTCCCCATGCTTCTAAAATTGGGGTTCCGCAGACACATTGCAGGGAATGCCAGGTGAACACAAAGCTCAAGGTAAGTATGATGCATCTCCTGTGAGTGTTTATTCTATTTGAAATCTTGGGGGGGGGGAGAAAAATCAAGCAATTATAAAAAAATTTCTTTTAAATTAACGCATAAGTTAAATTGATCACAAAGTTTTTATGATTAGATATGAGATGTCAACAACATTCCAAGCTGGTGGTGGGCTCCCTCCCTGTGTAATGATCTGTTGCTGCAAGAAAAACATGGCCATTCTCCACTGTTGCAACTGTGACCTTGGCAGAAATGTTTTATAAAGTGTAGCCTTATATAATT
This sequence comes from Macroglossus sobrinus, assembly GCA_004027375.1. Taxonomy (NCBI): domain Eukaryota; kingdom Metazoa; phylum Chordata; class Mammalia; order Chiroptera; family Pteropodidae; genus Macroglossus; species Macroglossus sobrinus. Next base: position 157,634 of record PVKZ01001924.1, on the reverse strand, counting down.
TAAGTATCACTGCATTGTTTCTCTTAGCAAAGCCTATTTAGAAGTTTTTCTAGAGGCAATATGTTTGACTGCAAACAAATATATGTTAACCCATACCCACACACACATACACAATTAAGAGGAGAGGTTGAAGAAACAACCAGAGATATTGTACACTACCTTTCATATCTTATCACTGACATGGATGTTTGCAAATAAAGGGCAGACAGTAATCATTACACAGACATATCAAGGAAAACTGACATCAATTCGTGCACATACATTTTTAAAGCTACTTTATTGAACTACATACTCAAAGTGAATTGGGACTAAATCACCACTTATTATAATGAAAGAGAGAGTAATTGGTACCTGAATTGAGGAAATTCTGAAATGATGTCGTGCATAGGTATTCATAAGGCACTTGGACTAAGTTAAGAGGTTGAATACATAATTCAGATTACGAGCACTTTTTTAATATAATATTTAATTTCTCTGGTAAAGTACAATTGTTTTGTGGAATACAACATATTATTACACAACAATCTTCATTCATTAGAACCTCAGTAGTTGAAAATTAATGATAATTTGGACTATGCTGTACTGAACTGAGTTGGGCTTTTACACTATTTACCAAAACTGTAAAATTGCTACACAAGATTTCAGAATGATTGACTCATGTGAAGAAGAGATATCATTGATACTTTATTGCCATCATGTCAAATAATAACACGTACTAGTTACACAATTAATTTTGTCCAATAATATTACTTGGTAGTTATTTCAAAGTTTTCATCTCATGTATGTAAGCTAGGGATATAATATATTTCTAAAGGTGGTTATTTGTGTTAATTTAAACTTTTATATACTTCACAATTTCATTTTCTAATTGGTCAAATAGATGTAAGTTAGATTCACCAAAAATACTCTAACATCTAAATTCATAAGAGAATTGAAGTAATAAGTATCTACATTTATAGCCTCTCGGACTGAACATATATGTAGATGAAGCTATAGCTTGCCTGTTGTCCATGTACCCTTACATATAATTTTGACTAATAAAAGAAAACTAGACAGAAACAGGTAAACAAGAGTATATTTCAAAGATATTACTTTTTATTTATATTCCTCTTGTTATGAACTACATCCATGAAATATTTCTTAAAACTTTTTGGCATCAGTCAACTAATGCTATTGCCATTCTCATCCCTTCTACACCTTCCTTCTCTTCCTCCTCCTTTTCCTCCCTTTCTCCCCCCACCTTAAAAGAAAATCACTGTAAAGATAAATGTTGCTAAAAAATAAATCAATGAATAATTGAATAAAACAATCAAACACTTAAGGTGCTTAGGAAAAAAACCTGCTTTGCCTTTTCTGAATTAGCAGATCAACATACACTTAGTTCTAAATCTCCTATAGGGGGAGCTGCTGCACTACTGAATGCTGAAGACCCGTCCTTCAGTTAGATGTCTACAATTTTAAGCCTATTTCACATAAATAGAAAAGAAATACTAAGGGCTTATTAACATGTAACTGTGGAACACAATTTTTTTCTTTCTTCACAAAGTCTCAAATGTCAAATGAATGTGTCTAAGGAAGTCGATACTAAAATCTGTTGGTAACACACGGTAGTTTTTGTTTTGTTTTATATTGGGAAGAGCATAGACCAGGTGTTAGGGCAACATATTAAATGTGGCTTGCATAATACTACAAAAAGATAGACAAATTTACAAAAGAATAAAATGATACAGTTTCAGAGGAGTGAGGGGCAAAGGAGCAAACCCATCTCATTCTTCAATAACAAAGGGAAATATCACTAAACAATACAAATTTTAATAATTTATGTCAAAACTTAATGATATAAAGTTGGAAATGTAGTTTTGTAACAAATGATCCAATCATCAGAGGGGTGAGAGGAAGTAATTAAGATGAGATTTCTCAACTCTTTTTTATATGCTTCTAAGAAGTACCAAGCTATAATTCACTAAATTTAATTAAATTCTGATAGAAACCTCAGTGTCCTATTTCCTAATTCTTAGCTAAGACTTATGAATGTTAATTGTTTTCAATTATTGTTTTCAAGAGAATCTAACAGTCTAAATTAAAGTATAAATCGATTATTAGTAAAATATGTATATACATATATATACACCTTAAATATTAGAGATTTTTTATGAACTGAAATAAAATAATTTGAATATCAATGCAAAGTTCCTAGGGTTATACAAAGTATTAGTCAATAAAGACATTAAACCTCACAGAGTTGTGCTTAAGCAATAAAATTGTATCTTTTGTAAAATTGAGCATCTATAACAAATATGGTAAAGTTTATGAAATTTGCTTTGTTAGATGCTTTTCTAATTTTCCAAAAGAATTGTAGATTTTTTAGTAGATTTCTTATTTGAATCCAAATATTTACTGTTATAATCATGATTTAGATAATAGAGCTGGTTATATTACAAAAGTTTAAACGTTTAAAGTGCTTTATACCTGGTTGATTTATACAGACTCTGAATATATCTTTTACAATATTTCTCCAAAACTTTATTTTCCCTTTTATAGTCACTAAATTCAGTGCCTGCATCAAGCTCATAAATAACATAAATTATTGGTTAGTACAGTTCCTAGAGCACTTTTCGCATGCTAAAATCTTAATCATAACCTTTATAATGTATACTTTGACAGAGTGAAAGGGCTAGAGGTTTTTTTTAACCTCAACCAATTTTTAGTAATTAATTATTCTGAAATTTCCTAAATTGGTTATAGAAAACAATAAATTTGCAATTTTTTAGCAATGGCACAGCATGATTCCTATTGAGGATCTGAAAGAATATAATATGTACAAAAAGAAAACTGAGTTTGTGGCAAAAATATTTTTATAGAAATGGAAGAAAATATTTTTATAACCTTCATAGGCTGTTACACTGATACAAAAAAAAAAACTCACTGAAACTGAGATGTACCAAAAGAAATAGTGAAAGTTTATAGGATAAGTGATTATTTTCATTTACAAGGCTGTTTTATGCTACCTTCCATCTTAGGAATTTCTAAGTCTTTATCATGTGAACTGACTTGCTTAATACATTATGTATGCATTCAAACTGATTTGAAAGAAAAGAGAAAAGTGAAATCTGGGGTTAATCAATTAGTTAATTTGAAAAGTAGTATTATTAATTAATTTACCAATATTCACTGAGCATTATACCTGGCACTGTAACGATTCCCGGAAATAAAGAGTCCAGTGAGATACCCTGTTTGTCCTCCAGTGGGTAAGTCTGAATACAATAAAACCTAAAGATCTGGATAGGAAAAAGAGAAACATAAAACTCAGAGATCCTGGTAGAGACAAGGAAGAAGAAAGGAGTTCAGAGAGAATTTCCCAAAGGCAGCACATATTGAGATACACTGTATAAGTACAAATATAAATTAATCCCCCATCATTCCAATGAGACATACACACATATGCATACAATCATGTAAAAATATATTTAAATGTCATATATATTATGTTTTGAAATATTTCTTTATTCCATTCACATTTAATGAAATAATCTTATTACAATGCTTCAAAGCCAACTCCAACATCAATGTCTTCTCATCACCTTGACCCCTTTTCTGCATCCTCTAACACAATGATCTAGAGTACATACTCACCACTTTAGTATGTTATTTGCAAAACAGCCCATTTTTTGAATCTGTATTTTGGCTTTTTTTTTTTAATGCCTACAGCACCTGGTCTTCCTAGGTGGTCTCCCATCCTAGTACTAACCAGGTGCGACACTGCTTAGCTTCTGAGATCAGACAAAATCAGGTGTGTTGAGGGTGGCATGGCCATAGACTGTATTTGACATTCTTAAGTACATTACTTATTATAAAAACAATTATTCTTTTGGCATACATTCATGATCTCACAAAAGAACTCCTTCTGATAATTTATTTAAAAGGAATCTTGAAAAGATTTGTTTTCAGTGACATTTGATAATTAAAATATAGATGTATGAGATAACTGTCATTTATATTTTTGGGTGGAGAACTGCTAAATCAGCATTTTCCAGAGTTAAGAAGTACTTAAAAACATTCATAGTGTCAAATTTTAGGGTAATATTAATTTGAACTTTTTGGAAACTTTATTTGCTGATAAGCAGTGTCAATTTACATAGAAAAAAAATAATAGGTGGCATTTCTCTTCCAAAGATTCTCAAGAAATTAAAAAATAGAACTACCTTATGACTTAGCAATTCCACTTCTGGATATTTATATGAAGAAATCCAAAATACTAATTTAAAAAGAAATATGCACCCCTATTTTCACTGAAGCAGTATTTACAGTAGTCAAGATATGGAAGCAACCTAAGTGCCCTCCAACAGATGACTAGATAAAGAAGTTGTGATACATATATAAAATGGAATATTACTTAGCCATAAAAAGTGAAATCTTACCATTTGCGACAACATGAATAGACCTAGAGAGTATTATGCTAAGTGAAATAAGTCAGAGATACAAATACCGTATGATCTCACTTATATATGGAACCTAAAGAATAAAACAAACAAACAAAAAAACAAACAAAACAAAATAGAAACAGACTCATAGAGAACAAGCTGATGGTTACCAGATAGGAGGGGGCTTGGAGGACTGGGTGAGGAAGGGGAAGGGATTAAGTAGTACAGACTGGTAGTTATAAAATAGTCATGGGGATGTAAAGTACAGCATAGGAAACATATACAATAATACTGTAATAACTATGTATAGTGCCAGATGGGTACTAGAACTATTGGGTGGATCACTTCATAAATTATATAAATGTCTAACCACTATGCTGTACACTTAAAACTAATATAAAATAATATTAAATGTCAATTATAATTTAAAAATTAAAAAAAATAAAAATAAACTTTTTTATTTTATTTTGTTTTGTTGTGGAGCATTTTATGAGTGAGGCTATGTGGTACATATTGCAGTAAAGAAAGCTGTGCTTTATAGCTGCTGATACAAAGAAGGGACAGTAAGCACTGTAGAGTGTAACATGTGTAGTGACAGGACATAAAACTAGAAAGGTCCTTGGGGCTCTTGTACACAATGCCAAGAATTTGGAACTGTGTGGAACTGCTACTTAGGTATAGGGGGTTTGGTAAAAGTGGGGTTGGGGATTTCTATGACATATAATAGATGCATGTGATCATTATTCAGGCAATATTGAGTTACACTAATAAGATTAGGTTGAGTAATCCATTAGAAACATATGTCTAAATTTATTGAGTTTGAATCCATTTAACATTTTATCTCAAAATGATTTGTATATTTTGGACTAAGCTTGCAGAATGCCTCACTTTTAAATATTCACACAAAGCAATTGCCATTCCGGAATCACAGATGAAGCCACAGCTATACAGTGACATTCTGTGATTTTTTAAAATAAGTATATGTACATTCTAATATAGATTGCTGGCTTTTAAACACTTTTCTTTCCTTGAATTGTGGAAGGACTAACATGAACATTAAAGGAATTCTCACAACTAAATTTGCTTAAGAGGATGTGGTAACTTCTCTGCTGCAAATGCAGAGTTGCAGTATGAAGTATTTAAGTGCTTCATTGAGGAAAAAGAAAAAGTAGGAGAGTTATTTTCATTTGCTCAAGTTCTGAGAATATGTTAACGATTTAGCAGTCCCTTTCTCTTTCTTTTTTACTCCCCTGTTTTCTTAATTTCTTTTCTTACTCATTTTTCAAATCCAACTACAGGTGAGTACAGAAAGAAATGTCATTCTAAAGAAAGATATTTCCACATTTGCAGTCTAACTACTACAGAAATCAAAAACATTTCTTTGTTAGATATATTTCAGACTTTAGTTTTGTGTCATTTATTTCATTCTGCTTATAGTCTCACCACTCTTAAAATCGCTCTTATAAAGGTCACGTTGACAAAATCCAATGGACGTGGCTATGACCTCAATATCAGAGCAGTACAGTAGTCCCCCTTCATCCCTGGTTTTGCTTTCCACAATTTTAGTTACCTGTGTTCAACTACAGTCTAAAAATATTAAATGAAAAATTCCAGAAAAGAACAATTCATATGTTTTAAATTGTGCCCTGTTCTGAGTAGCAAGAGGAAATCTCACGTTGTCCAGCTCTGTCCCACCTGGGATTATTCCTTTGTCCTGTGTCTCCATGCTGTATACTCTTCTCACCTTTAGTCACTTAGTAGCCATCTCAGTGATCAGATCGACTGTCACAGTATTTTAGTGCTTATGTTTCAAGTCACCCTTATTTTACTTAATCACAACCCCAAAGCACAAGAGTAGCGATGCTGAAAATTTGTATATGCCAAGTTGAAGTTGGAAAGTGCTTCCTTAAATGAAAAGGTATATATATATATATATATATATATATATGAAAAAAACAGTATATATTCGGCATTGTGTGTGGTTTCAGGCATCCACGGGGGTCTTGGTATGTATCCTCCGCGGATAAGGGGGTAATTACTGTATTAAGTTGATCACATCTACTGGCTTCTATGACATTGCCCCACAGTGCTTTTCCTTGATCCTAACTGACCATTTCATCTCAATTTCTTTGGCTGATTCTACCTTCTGTAAACAACTCTCAAAATCTTTATAAGTCTTAGTAGTTTTACCCTGCAAGATTTACAGTTCTGAATCTCCTTTGATTTATCTCTCTTTTTGATGGGTCCTTAACACTCCTGAGCATCAACTGAGCTTTGAGTCCCTTACCTGACTGGCCTCCCGCCCACTGACAAATTTATTTTGATGTTTGGCACAGTTAACTACCCAGTGCCTGCATTTACATCGTTAGGGGAAAAACTCTCATTATTTGTTTTTATCTATTTTTGACATGGTTTACATATAGAATAAAATAAACTTTTTCACATAGTAAAAAAAATATTTGGGGTACAATTTGAGTGAAAAATAGTGAAAAATGTTTTGTAAGAAGACATATTCCAGTTCCTTTCTCTTCACATCCCTCTAAGGCTCCCAAGTGGTGAGTTGAGGGGCCTTCTTTCAGGCCTTCTATATATCTCATGGGGGTCACTGGCTTTACAAAGTGGTCTCCTGGCTTCTTTGAGATACAAACAATAAATGAATATATCTAAAGTTAAACAGTTTTTCCAGTCATTAGCTATTGTGTAATCAACCATTCTAAAACATAGTGGCTTAAAACATTTAGTTTGCTCACAAATCTGCAGAGTAGGCAGGGCTTGGCAGGGACATCCTGTCACTGCTCCATGCAGCATCAGCTGGTGCAGCTCAAAGGCTGGGGCATGGCACCATCTGAAGACATATCCCTCATATGTCTGGTGCCTGAGCTTGCAAAAGCCAAAAGCTAAGGGCCAGATCAATGAGGCTTCTATAGCTTCTCTCTCTACTCCTTGTGGCCTCTCCACAAAGTCTCTCCAGCATTGTAGCTTCAAGGTAACAAGACTTCTTATATCTCAGTTAGTCCATAGTTCCCAAGACTGTGTTCCAAGGGAGTCTTACAGAAGCCATATCTCTTTTTAGGTCTATCTTCAGAAGTCACATAGCATCACTTCTACTTCATTCTTTTCATGGAAGCAGACACAAACTTCTCCCTGACCACTGCCCTAGGTTCAAGGGGAGTGAAAAGAGACTTCGCCTCTTGATGAGGATGGATCAAGATTCTAGTTATCTTAGCAAAATACAATCTGCCATATATTTGTAGCCAAATGACTTTTTTTCTCTTGGTTTAAATAAAGTCATTGCCACATATACTCACATTGTGCTGAATATGGTATGTGAATGTGTACTGTCTTATAAATGGGTATTTTGTTTGGAAAAAACTATTAGATAAACTGATTGGAATGTAGTCTGAATTGACACAAAATACTATCCAGGACCACAAAATAAATATCTTAGAAGCAGAGGCATCTAAAGCAATCCAAGAGATAAAATGATGATGATTTTAGTTTGAAAAGAATATATTTGAAAAGGCTACCTACCCTTTTAAAGCTCTAAATGGACATATTCTTTTCAACAATAGCAGAAGTAGCCAGAACACTAAAAGCACTCTTTAAATATAAAGTATATGATCTAGAAAATGTATCATTTTTATGTCATTTATATTTCATGTTTAATTTAAACCTCAATCACTCTTTCCTAATTTGAGCTATCCATTTCCCCCTCTCTATATCAAGGTCCTCATTTAAAATATAACCCATTTTTATAATAGATGATTTTTCTGAGTAAAATAACTTCAATTATAAGACTAAAGGAGAGAAGTTTAAAGTTAAACGCTTCAAATAACTCCAGTCTACAGCCATGCCACCCCGAAAAAGCCTGATCCCATTTGATCTCAAAAGCTAAGCAGGATCTGGCCTGGTTAGTATTTGGGTGGGAGACTACCTAGGAAGACCAGGTGCTATAGGCATAAAATAATAATGATGATAAGAGATTGTAAGCTGACAAGGTCCTTGCAATTTGTGAGATCAACCAAGGGTTGCCTCGCTTTAAAAAAAGAAAAGAAGAAAAGAAAAAAGAAAAGAAAAGAAAAGAAAAGAAGAGAAAAAGAAAATAATTCCATGTTAAGTACCTAAGAACAAGAAATGAAGGTTGTTGATACAACAGAACAGAATAAAAGATATCAAAGAAGAATTTTGTTTAAAAATTACTCACCCCCTGATGATATCTACATTAAGTTGTAATTTATCAACTGTGACTCTCCACTATCAAAACAATCAACTGAAAAATAAATCATTTTATCATGTGCATTATCTTAGGAGAATCATTTTTAAAAAGTTAGCAAAAGAGCTGCCTTGGATTATCTTCTTCAAATAAATACCTCAAATAAAAGTGGCAGAAGCCCTTTCTCTTTCTCTTTGCTGAGCACATACTCAAATGCACATCTATTTCTCACTGCTCACTGGCTTGCTTTCTCTGCTGCTTACACAGCTAAGAGCATTCAGGCTTCTTTCTCTATAATGTCTGATTTAATCTTGAGAGAGCCCCTCTTGGTATCCAATAAAACATAGAATGGAGTGTAGATGGTATCACAATAAGAGGCTTCAATCTGCTGGAAAGCACAAAGCAGAGAAATGTTTTAAAAAGGGAGAGATATGAGAAGACATACATTTGCTCCCTTTGATAACTCAACCAATTAAATCTAGAGATTACAGTCTCCAATGCATTAAAACAAACATTTACACCTTCTTTTTATCTCAGCCAGTGTTCTGAAGTGGGGAGGGTGCCTAATGACGCAAAAATATGTCCTCAGCTGGGTACAATTAATGCATCAGAGGCCTCTATCTTTAAACTAACCTGAGTCTGAAGCAGACTCTTCTGCTCCAGGAGACAGTTTAGCTAAGTGCTCAGAAGACTCATCTTATCTCCTGTATGGGGTCCTAGGGGGAATGGTGGACATTTAGGAGGAGAGAGTATGAGGAAGGCTACTTTAGCCTTTTGACAACTTAGCTCTAGTAGATATAAAATTGTATCATGTGATACCTTAATTTTAATTTCCCTAATGCAGTTGATGATTCCAACATTTGAAGGGGTCTAAATCTGTTGTGCGCTCTTGCTTCTGTTTCTATCTCACTGCACCTTGTTTCTTCGTGTGGTTATAAGGTTATATGTGGTTGATGATAATGATAAGAATCTCAAAGACCAAAACATGAATTCAGAGGCCAAAACTAAGCTAGGATATTTTTTCCTCTTCTGAGGATGTTTGCTTACCACGGAGTCCCAGGTTCTACATTCTTACCTTATGGAGGACACAAGGGTCAAACTCCTATTCTAATCACTGTATAATTATACACTCAGTTTATTTCAGCTAACTGCTCCCCTTTTCCACTCTCCTCCCCATTGAAAATCCCCTTATTTTTTGTCGTTAGCAATGCATTAAATAACACATTTGTTGCGAAATGTTATAGACAGTTGTAAAAGGGAAAGAAAATCTATGAATGTATAATATAATTGTTAAAGATCATTTTTTCCATTTCTACATTAGAAGCAAATAACAGAGAAGGAGACGAAGAAATAATATAATTTACAGTAAAGTGTTTCAAAATGGTTCCAGTACCTAGAGAGTGACTCATGCATCTCTTTGGCCAAAAGGTGGCAGCAGTGATTATCTTACGATGATATTTTTATTCCCTATAGTGAGCTTTCCTCTTTCTGCTGATGCCAATAGGCACCAATAATTCTGTCATATACCCCAGAAGTTACTGCTGTTGTTCATGCCTGCCAAAGGCAGTGTTTCAGCCGTTGGTGTCTGCTGATGCTTCTGTCATGTTGGCTAATGCCTGGTTTTGAGAGTGATTATGTCTGAGATGAGAATAATATCTCCTGTCATTGGCAAAGCCACTAACATACCAATATCATCCTTCGGAAGACATTTCATTTCTTCAGGAGAATCAAAAACTGCTAGAGCAATGCATCTGTTTTTTTTTTTTATTAATTCAATTTTGGTTTTCCATTTGTTCTCTGATTACTAGGACTTATGCTAGGACTTAGTCAAGAGTTTGAGAGGTTGGCAAAGAGCACAAATTAAGTGGCACATTAACCCCTCCTTGTAAGAGCTCTCCTTGCCTTGAGCTTATTATGTGTGCTTTTTTTCTCTTCATTGTATTCTCTCACCAAAAAGCTAGTTGATAAGCCTACTATCCTTCAGATATGCACAGATATGAGAAAACCTAAGAGTCATTAAAGCTTTGACTCAAGTATCACCCTATGTACACATGAATGCCTTTCTAGTTTATACATGAATGCCAGTATGTGTGCAGTATGCTACATGGTTTTTCAGAAAGGTATATCAAGATAGAAACAGTATTAGACTATACTGCAAGTTCATTGCTCCAATTTATACTGTTAAAGACATTTACGGCTTTAAATAAAACCTGTACTGAATTCCAAAGATGTCTTTGAAATTCCATGAAATAGATAGCCTCTTATTTTAAATTTTCTTTTAAAATTTTATTTCTGCTTTTTAAAAATTACCATGAACATATTATATATACAGAAAGCACCATACCACCTGGCTTTATAGCATATAATTATAATGTGTACTTGTATATATACAGCCCATAAAGTTGTAAAACCCGATTATCCATTTTAAAAATTATGAACTATTGAAAACTTTTAAATTTTGTTAATTAAGGCAATTTAATAGCTTTTTAAAATTATCTCATTTGTTGAGAAAAATAAATTTAGCTTCCCTTCTTTACTGAAAATAAGGATCACATGTACATATAAAATAATTTAAATTGGGGATATTAAAACACACAAATTTTAGTATACTTCAGTGTATTGAACTATTGTAGATTTGGCAAATAATTGTTTTTACTGCTTCAATAAACAGCATAATCACAGAAGTTTTATCTTTTAAAGTAGCAAGTTAGTAGTAATTAAAAATGTGCATTATTAGGTGAATAATACAGTTCCTTTTTAGAAAGGGTCATCATATGTAACACTTGCTTAGATGCTAATGTATAAATCTCCTTCAGGATTTTCAGATAAGGCAGTGTAAATAGTACATGTACTCTCATCCTAAAATAAAAAAGTAAAACTCATGCAGCTTCACGAAGGGAAACCATTCCAAAGCAAAAGATTAACATTAAATATGGAGAAAGAAAAATTATAATTTTAAGGTTTCCAATAGAATATATATGACAGTGGCTACCCAACAGGATGACAAGGACATTAAACAGTAATTATTTTTGTGATGTCATCTTTTTAAATAAAAATTTTATTTTGTTAACTTTTGTGTTTTCAAAATGTCCTTTCCTTTTGGTTTACCTTTTTTTTTTTTTTTTTTTTTTTGCTACTTTGCACCTGAAGAATCCGCCCACTGCCCTAGGCATCAAAGCTCACCCAAGGCCCTCCTACTTGTCTGGCTTGGTCCATGCCACTGACTGCCAGCCACAGCCAGGTGTAGGCCTAGTGCTCCAGCACCATCCACTTTCAGGGCTAGTTGATTTGGGTTGATTTGGGAGAAAAGTTGTTATACACTTCTTAGCAGATTACAACTTCCATGGCCACTGTCCTGTGTTTACATTCTTATTAGCTAATTTATTTTTTATCTTAATGTAGTAAATGGATTATAAATAGTAATCGACATACATATATATTTAATAATTAATAATGTTAATTTAAGGAGGGAAAATCCAAAGATAAAAACACACTAAAAGCAAGAGAATTAAGATTTTTTTTAATGAGCTTTTAAATTTTGTTCTGTATTTTACGACTGCAGGCTATAGGGTGTTCCTTGGGCTAGATAGAGGGTAGATGAAAATCCTGTAAGTTCTTACCTATTTCTTATGCATTTCCACTGTGTCCACTAAGGCATTTATATCCTCAACCACTTTTTCCCAAATTGGTTTTATACTCCATTGAATTATATATTAATAATCATGCAGTTAAGACTTTCTCATATGTAGAATATTTTCTTTCTCCCTTTAAAGATTATTTTTTTTTAGTCAAGTAGGTTTTGAATATTCAGGCATCTGCATAAGAGTTATTTCTTTCTTTCATTCCTGGCTAATTGAGTTAACCTCCTTGCATTAATATCCGAGGAGATTTAAGAATTCTCTACACCCCTACTTGTAAATATAATAAAAATTCTAGTCTGTGGAATGTGTTTTTGGATTGTAACCTCTTTCGGGGACACCAGTTGGTATCATTACAGTCTACAAAGAATTTGCAAAGAATAAGACAAATGCACTGGAATACTTAATATCACAAAGCTCTCTGAGCAAAAGATAAATGGTTGTAACAATGAAATCATTTTTTCCTGTCTTTTCAGACAAAATACTTTATAAACCCAACTACACCTTCTGCAACTGGGAATATTGTAGTGGAAAGGAAAATGAATTGGTGGAAGAGAAAAGGTCAGGTCCAGCTTAAAACATCATTTTGAAAGCTTTTTCTCTGAGATTTGCTTTATCTGGGAACTAGCATTTTCTATGTACAATGGATCCTAACATCCTATTTACCAAATGGTCTCCATTTTTAATATACATGATTTCTGGAGTCTAGGATTTATGGCTAGGGGTGGGGGCGTACTACAGGTACAGCAGGAATTGTCCCACTTTCTATTCACAAAATTCCTACCTGGCCATTTTTCAACATGATTTTTTTCTGGGGCTAATAGGTGATGAAAGGAAGCTGCTCATAATGTAACTCTGCAGTAACAGGGCTTGTTCTCTGTGCCTAACAGCAGTTCTTGGATTAGGAGACTATGCCAATTTGTAAAATATTCCCTGAAAATGATCCCCTGGCTTTTTTAAAGTATCACATGAGGATACACATTTGTCTCTATGCACATAGGTTTCCTCCCCCACACACACCTGATTTTTTTCCATGGTAAAATGCACATAAAATGTATAATTTCAACCATTTTAAATGTACAACTTAGGGGCATTAAGTTCATTCTCAATGTTGTGCAAACATCACCACCATCCACTTTCAGAACGTTATCATTCCGAACAGAAACTACTTACCCAATAAAGAATAATTGCCATTCTCTCCTCCTGCCAGCCTCTGGCAACCATCATTTACTTTCTATCTGTATGAATTTGCCTATCCCAGATACATCATACAAGCAGAACTATACAATAATCGTCTTTTTATTTCTAGCTTATTTCACTTAGCATAACAATTTTAACTTTCATCCAAAATCAAAATTTTATTCCTTTTTAAAAGATATACATATACACACATGCATACAATACACACACACCACATTTTGTTTATCATTCATCTGTCAATGGACATTTGAATTATTTCCACTTTTTGGCCACTGTGAATAATGTTGCTATGAACATTGTGTACAAACATCTGTTTGAGTTCCTGCTTTCAATTATTTTGGGTATAAATTGCTGGATCATCTGGTAATTCTATGTTTAACTTCTTGAATAACTATCACACTGTTTTCCCTAGTGGCTGCAGCATTTTACATTCTCATCAGCAATGCACAAGTGTTCCAATTTCTCCACATCCTCAACAAAACTTGTTAATTTTTGTTATTTTTATAATAGCCATCTTAGTGTATTTGATGTGATATGTACACAGTTTTTGAACTTTCTCACAGTTTATAGAGTTTATAAAGTTTTAATACTAAGGTATGTATTACTTTTCTCTCTCAAGTTACCTCATGAAACACCTACTATTTCTTGAATACTCGCTTTATTAATATTTGGTGATTGAATGTTACCTCATTTGGGGTCATATTCCCTTCATGTTACCTTAGGGATAATAAAGTAACTCAAGACAATTTTCACACATTGATTTGAATAAGAAAATATCTTCCATTCCAACAAGCAGGTAAGAGAGAATTTAAGAACTATGAAGAAAATCATGGAGAGACAGCTAAATAAGAAACCAAGAAAAAATATACAACTATCACTGTGCCTTTATACCTAATATTTTAATAAGTCACAACTACTAAAAGAATAAGTGTAATAGTAACTTTATGTTTAGTAGTATAACAATAAAAAACATTTAGATTTTTTTCTTTTCTATTACATTAACACAGCAATCTTCATTTTACATATATTTGGATCTCTATTCATTGTGTTGAGGACACAGCTGAAGTCAAAATAAATGTTTTAGAACCAAGCTAAAGAGGAAGCTGAAAGATTAGGAGGAATGCAGTCCACATGGCCCCATGGTGGCAGGAAATGAAAAGGGGTAATATTAATGGAAACCATCAGATCTAGCAGCTACTCGTTTCAAAATAGATTATGTCAGTAGCAATTCCTTCTACTTGATGTTTCCCAGTGGCTCTCTCTCCCTAGCCTGGATAAAGAGAAAAGGGAACCAGGTAGGATATGGAGCATTTACTCCAATATGAAAGTCTGATAATAGAATGCAACCATGGAATGCAACCAGGAGAGCGTATTTTCCCTAACTCTCCCCCAAACCTGGGTTCCTTTTAAGAGTATTAGCAACTGTGATTAAAAGTCTTCTTCCCATACATAAAAATAAAGATGATATATTTAAAAAGAATGTTGTAAATGTTAAAGTTCTGTGAAAATATAAGGTATTCTTTGCATGTTTTAGAAGGTGATATTTTATATGTAAGGTATTCTTAGAAAAAATATAAAGCTTTGTAAATGTTACAGAAGTATGTTAGATAAAAAATAAATGATCATAATTTGTGATGAAACTAAGCAATCTGTTTTAGGCTGTCTTCCATTGTCAAAACAAGGGTGTATACAACTGAAAAAACATATATAGCATTAATTAATTTAATGAGATTTTTCTATCTTTAGAAATTAATCTATATAAATATACATAACTATGATCATATATTCTAATGCTAAAATACTGATCTCTACTATTAAATGATGTTTTACCTAATATTTAAGTCACTTCTTTATTTATGCATACAGTAATATCTATTCTGCTTTGAAACAAAGCCTACTAGATTGATTAGGCATTCTCTCCCAAATCTACCTTACTTTAATTTTCTAGGTAATTTAAAGTCAGTTTGGAAATAGTATGTTGCCATAAAATGCTAATTGCAGTTGGATACTGGTGATTGTTTTTAAAGCTGTCTTTCCCTGTGGAATAGGAAAAGAAAGCAATTGATTTTCTTTTGACTTTGCTACTTGATAATAACTGGAAAACAAGTGAGGAGCTAATGAAGTCACAGGCGCTTTAAACTTGGCATTGTGAGCATTCACTGTGGACACCAAACAGCTCTGAGGATTGAAACTTGTATTTATTATGGCTAGTCTCTTGAAAAGTGTAGACATAAACATTTGATTAGTCAAGAGCCACCAATTGATCTTTCTTTGTACTGCTTGAACTATAAGAATATTAATTATAAAACTTCTGGAATCTATTTAATATATTTCATCTCATATCCCATGAAACTGATAATTGAGTCTGATATAATATCTAGAACAATAAATGCATAATATTAGCATGAGAAGAGAAAAGAGATATTGGAGATTCTAGAGTATTAAAGAGAGTGGGTAGCTGTGCTAGTGGCAACCTCTGTTTTCTTCTGATTGCTTTATTTATTTAGTCAGTTATTTATTTATTTATTTATTTATTTATTTATTTATTTATTTATTTTCAGTGAAATGCAGTATGACTGAGGATAATGGAAAAGGAGTTACTGGGAATGTGAAAAGAAAGAAGAATTATAAAGTAGTACCCTAGGAGAGAATGGACTATGGTAATACAGAGTGATTGCTGGACACAGCAAGAGGATCACACAAAGGGACTGACAAGGCCATAGTATGAGATTTTCTCCAGCTCTATTTAACTATGTGGGTGCCATCAAGAACTAGGCAGAAAAATGAATTTAATCAGCTATACCATGTCCAAGAAAGTACAACTTCATGAGAGAAGAACAAGAAATTTGAGAATCTATGTAAGGAAGAAATAATAATGATCAAGCATGGAATTTAAGTTGGACTTAAAAAAGAAGTGAAGACAGGAGAGACATAAGAAACATCAAAATATTGTAGAATTAATTAATTAAAGTTACGGTCATGGTTGAGTTGAGGGATTAAGTTGAATAACAGCAGGTGATAACTGGAGAGTGTATGGCCTGAACTGGGATTCTGAAGAGATAATATTTCCTGATAGTAACAAATTCTATGGCCATTAGTTTCTGATTAAGATATGACAGAAAAACAAAATCATTGGATAACAAAACGTTAAGGGACTGAGAGCTGAACATTTGAACAGTCATCAAAATGGATATTAGAATTGGGTTTCAGCTATAATTATAACAAAAGTAGTGTACCAGAAAATGTCTATGAACCAGGAGCTAATATAGTTGAATAATAGGCATGAGCCAAAAGAGCTGTGGATGGTTGCAATGAGTAATGGGTATTATATCCTGATGATGTGAGATTCAAAAATTGAAGTACTTTAAGGAATAGAGAAGAAGAATGGTCAGGAAGCAACAATGAAGGTCAACCCCACTTGTGGGCAAAAAGGTAAGAGGAGTATAGAAACATAGGAAGAAAACAGCTACAACTTAGGAGGGTGACAAGGGAAGCAATATTTTGGGGAAAAAATTCTTAATTTCAGTTTGAGCAAAAAGAAGGAAACATTTTTTTCTTTTAAATGAGGTATAATTGACATATAATATTGTCTTAAGTGTACAATATAATAATTTGATATTTGTATACACTGAGAAATGATCAGCACAATAAATCTAGTTAGTATCCATCACCATCACCACACTTACCTAGAAATTTTTTTTTCTTTTGCTTTTCGTGTGACGAGGACTTCAGCAACTTTTAAATATGCAGTAACGGTATTATTAACTATAGTTACCATCCATGTTGTATATTATTTTATAACTGAAGTTCATACTTTTTGATCCCTGTCACTCATACTCCATTCCACTCCTCCCCTCTGGCAACCACCAATCTGTTCTCTGTATCTGTGACCTTTGTGTATGTTTGCTTTGTTTTTTAGATTTCACATATAAATGATAAGGGTAGGATCCAGACTTGGCTGACTGCTCACCTGCTCATTTGTTTGTAACTCTAGCCTGCCTATCTGTTTCAACTCATGGACCCAGGGTATTTACTCTATGGGACCAGTTCTGAGTCTGGGAAGGAATTCTAATATAATGAGACTAACTTCCCCTTGAAACTTAAAAAAAAGTAATCTTTTTCTTTTAATAGCTACAAAGTCAAATGTATTTCTTGCAGATTGTGTCTAAGGATTGTTACTAAGATCTAGTTTCTAGATTCTGCCCATTCATCCATAGTTTCCATTTTTACTTAGGCGACAAGACAATGTGCCTGAGTTCCAGCTGATTGGTCCTTATTCTCTCGGCCTAATATGCCTAGGTTCTACTATTTCATCTCTTATACCCTGAATTTAATGACCCTAGACTGCTTCTTCATGACTCTAGTAACATATTTTATTTGTCCCCTGATCCTCCTAGTGTTCAGTACTTCCAAGACACTATATCTGTCTCTTCCTTTCTTTTTCAACATATTTAACCCAACTCATAGCTTCCAGCTGTCTTAGTGAGTGGTGAGTTCTGTTGCCTAACTAGTCAAGTCTCCAAATAATCTGAAGTAATACAATTTTCTATGGTTTTCAAAGACGTATTGATATCTCCCAATTGGGTACATACAGAATTTATTTCTCCTAAATGAGGTTATTTAATCTGAAACACTTAAATTGTTTATGGGTATATTGACCACCATAAAGAACAGAGTTTCATTTGGATAACTGCTGGAGTGAAATCAGATATGGGTGTAATGTACCTGATATTATTGATTATTTGTATAACTGAATAAAATCTTATTCTACCTTCTCTATATGCTTCTAGGAATATAACATATGTGTTTGAGAGCAGAAGTATATGCCAGAGATTCATTTCTAAAATTATTTCATACTGTATTTCAAGTTAAACCTAGTAGAGTCTCATATAATTTTGATTGAAAATCATATTGACTTCTCATAAAGTGGTTAAACAATGAGTAAAGGGGGGAAATTTGAATACTACATAAAAGAATAGGTAAAGCTGATATAAGAAAACCATAACTTTTAAAGGAGAAAATCACTTTCCCTAAATTGAATATGGAAAAAAATAACTCCTGAATTTTATTTCTGCCATACATAAAAATCTGAATTGAACTGAATCTATTTCTACCCTGTGACTTTGATTTATTCTTTCTTTCACTCACTTTTTCCTGCCCCTTTTCAAACATCCTTCACCTATGAAAGGATTTTTGCAGAACTAATCAAAAACAATAATCTGGAAAACAAATTCAATTTCTCTCGACACAGGAAAAGGAGTATACATACAAACACTTACATACATACTGCTTATAAATTTTCTTCAGCAGCCTTTCTGCTCACTCTCAGAAGGCCAACATTTATCAGCAAGCATACCCACTGTTACTGACTAGCCCAGGTCTACAACTGACTCTAAAGATATTCCCATCCATCATGTTCATTGTACTTAATTACTCAGAACAACACTTGGGTTTCTTTAGTCTTAGTTACTCTATTGGTTTAATTCTTTTCTTGGGCATTCAGAGGTTCTAATTACTATGGGATCCATAAGATTGTCCCCCAAATTAACTGTATTTCAATATCCATTCTTGTTTGATTTAAGCTGATATCACATGTTACAACTCCAGTAGGGTGGCTATCCTACTCAAGCCCATAGACAAAAAGTAAAAGAGCATGCTGCTTCACAAAATATAGTTGGAGAATGTGTTTAGTGGTAGAAATGTTATACCAGATAAATTGTAGATGAGTAAAAAAATAATAATCTGAAATTTTTCAGTTAGGATTTACCTGCAGAGAGTAAAAGCCATTCAAAAGAAAGGGAGAATATATTTTTCTATAGGAAATTCAGTGGCTTATAGTGTCCTTGGGAAGTTTTAGAGTGAGAAATTGAATTGTTATTGCCAACACTTCGTTCTATGTTATAGGGTTGTAAATCCAAGTTCTCTGTCATGTGACATTGAAGTGTCTCCCAGAATATCAGGTAAAGTGTATGTCCCCAACCCATCCACTTTGATCAAGTAAATGTGACACTACGCCAGTTCTGAGCAGATGTTTTAAGAAGAATCTTACATTTCTACTAACTCTCTTTTGCTCCTGCCATCCACCTTGAGAGGAGCATGCCCTAGGGAGTTGCTGCTACTTCAGCCTGGACCTCAGAATGATACATCTGTGAAGCCTAAGTGAGGCTGTTCTGCAGCCTGAAATAGAGCTGCTACAGCTACCTCACAAATCCATGAAAGAAAATGTTATAGACAACTGAATTTTGAGCAAAAGTTGACTAATTGTAGTTTTGAGAATGGTTCTGAAAGTCTCACCACAGAACTCAGTCACAAACGGAAAGCTCTCAGAATCTACCTCATAACATTTTCACTATATCCTGCTGACCAGAATTCATTTACATGACCACAGTTGACTCAAAGGGCATGCTTTATTTATTCTGGGAGGTCATTTGCCCTGTTAATTTCATAAAGCTGTAATTGAAGGGAATGATCATGAACAACAATTAATTAAAATTTAATAAAAGACTTTATTTTTAAAAATCCATTAAGAAAAGGTAGGTGTATTATTTTTTAAAGACAAAGCATATGAATGAGAAATTGAAAATAACTACAGTCAACATATTTTAATAGTGATGAAAAATATATAATATAATGTGAAAGACAAGATATCATTTGTTTGCAAATACTGGGGAAATATATATATGTATATCTAGATCTAGATCTAAATATATCACCCCAAAATTGCAATAATGAAATTATGAATGGTCACCTGCATAAACATATACAGATCATGTTAAATTTTAAAACATTTGCATAGAAATCTATAAAATAATACATTGGTATTGGAATGGTATTAAACTTGAAAAAAAACTTTCTTTAGTATAGTTTGGCAATACTATATATCACAAACTTAAAACTATTCAGAGCCTTAACCTAGTAGTTATGTTTCTAGGAATTTGTCTTAAAAAGATAATCAGGATTGTAAATATGAGTTTTTACAAAAGAATGTTCTATAGATGGCAAATTATAACATGCATATTTTAAAATACCATTAAATATCCAACAAGAGAGGACTGGTAGAATCAATTATTCTTCATCCATTGAATTAAATATTATAAGAAGACAGCAAAATAATATTATAAAAAATTGTATGTTTTATAAACCATAATACAAGAATTTGAATCAATACTTCAGTTTGCTTATTCTGAGATTTAGTTTTCTTATCTCTTAAATAAAGACATTACCCAACTCAAATCATTACTGTGCATATTATTGAAATATACCTGTAAATTACTTAGATTACAATCTGGCACTCAGTATATTATAGCTATTATGATCACTATGAAACTATTACCATCCCGTATTAAAAAAATATTTTGTGACATGTAAAGTGTGCAAAATTTAGAATGTTAATCAGTATATATAGTATGATTCTAATTTTGTGGAAATATATACATAAAAATATATAGAAGAAAAAACAAGATATAAAGTATAAAAATAAAAATCATTATATATATAATATCATTATATAAAATTTACTAATAGCGAACCGGTTGTACAATGACCTAGGCAATAATTTTGCTATTTTTTAGAAAAAATATAATCTCTCATCAAACAAATCAAAATAATGTATGTTCAAGAATCTCTTAAACAATAAACATCTTATTCATTAAGAAGAAATTCAAAGAGCAATGACTTTTATGTTTCCTCATAAAGATTCTACATTTACAACACAACATACCCTGTTAATACATTGAACAAAGAATGAACAAAGCTAAACTAATATTCTAAAGGGACTCGATAACTATAGACCAAGAAAACTATAGACCAATATCTCTGATGAATACAGATTCACAAATCCTAAATAAAATACCAGCAGATAGAATACAACAGTGCATTAAAAAGATTATACATCATGATCAGATGGGCTTCATTCCAGAGACACAAGGACTAAAACACACAAATCAATTAATGTGATACACTATATATCCAAAATAAGGTATAAAAATCATATGATTATATCAATAGATACAGAAAAATGTTTGATAAGATATAGCATTCATTTATGATTAAAACAATAAAATGGGTATAAAAGGAAAGTAACTCAACATAATATAGGCCATCTATGACAAACCCCCAGCTAATATCATACTTAATGGTGAAAAACTAAAAACTTTCCCTATAAGATCAGGTATAGGACAAGGCTGTTAGGCTGTTCCCTATCACCACTGTTATTCAATACAGTGTTAGAGATCCTAGCTAGAGAAATCAGGCAACAAAAAGAAATAAAAGGCATCCAAATTAGGGATGAAGAAGTCAAACCATCACTTTTTGCAGATGACATGATTCCCTATATAGAAAACCCTAAAGACTCCACTAAAAAATCTATTAGAAACAATAAGCAAATACAGTAAATTCCAGGATACAAAATCAACATATAAAAATCTATAGCATTCCAATATGTTAACAATAAATTTTCAGAAAAATAAATTAAAAAAAAACAATTACTTTTGAAATTGCAACAACAACAAAAATACCTAAAAATAAACCTAATAAAACATGTGAAGGACTAATACACTGAAAACTATAAGACATTATTAAAAGAAATTGAAGAAGACACAAAGAAATGGAAAGATATTCTGTTTGTGGATTGGAGAATCAACATAGTTAAAATGACCATATTACCCAAAGCATTAGACAGATTTAATGCAATCCCCACTAAAATCCCAACGGTATTTTTTAAAGAAATACAAATATATGAAAAGATGCTCAACTTCACTAGCTATTGGGGAAATGGAAATTAAAAGAACACAATGAGATATCCCTTCACACATGTTATAATGGCTATCATTAAGAGGACAAGTAACAAATGTTGGAGAGGTTGTGAGGAAAAAGGAACAGTTAAACACGACTGGTGGGAATGTAAACTGGTACAGCCATGACAGAAAACGGTATAGAGGTTCCTCAAAAAATTAAAAATAGGTTTACCATATAACTCAGCAATCCTTCTTCTAGGTATTTATCCAAAAAATTTGAAAACATTTATCTGTAAAGATATAAGCAACCCTATGTTCAGAACAGCATTATCCACGGTGGCCAAGACATGAAAACAACCAAAGTGTCTTAAGATAGATGACTGGAAAAAGAAGATGTTGCACATATATATAATGGAATATTACTCGGCCATAAGAAAAGATGAAATACTGCCATTTGCAACAACATGGATGAATCTTAGATTATAATGCTAAGTGAAATAAGTCAGAAACAGTTGAGAACCATATGATTTCATTTATATGTGGGATATAAATCTGAAAACAACAAATGAAGAAGACAAACAGACTCATGGACACGGACAACAGTTCAGTGGTTACCAGAGGGAAAGGGGAAGTGTGGAGGTAGATAAAGGTAAAGGCGGTCAAATATATGGTGACCAAAGGAGGTTTAAGTTTGGATGTTGAACACACAATGCAATATATAGATGATATACTATAGAATTGTACACACAAAACCTACATAACTTTGTTAACCAATGTCACCCCAATGAATTTAATTTTTAAAAAAAGGGATTCGAGAAAGACAAGGTAAAATTTAGAGAAGAGAAAATAAAATCACAAAAGCTTGAAAGAAAGTACCTCGGTACATCATGATGACAAACTTATTTGGAGAGAGCCAGTTGTTCATTGTGGTTAATCTACTGAAACAAAGCAAGGTGAAAAATGCTGCTATCATGCAGAGGCTGTTCTGAGATATGAGGCAAATTTTCTCAATATTCATGGCAGAAATCAGCTCAAGAAGTAAGTCGATGGCAATCCTCTCTCACCTTCACACACAAACACACAAACACGTAATCACAAGCACATACATATTAAAATTCTTATTCTTTGATCCATGATTCTAAACCAGGCCTATATAAAGCTATCAAATATAAAGCTTATACATTTTTCGTTTTTATGCCCCTCATGAATAGAACAGACATTCTCTCCTTAATGTGAAAGATACCTAACAGATCTCTGATGCTTCTGCTATTTCCTGGAACTACCAGGAAAACTAGATAAAGATCAGAACAATTAACCACTTTCTTCTTTTTAGGGAACTCCAAATCTATGGAATGTGTGATAGATTTAATGGTTCTTATATAATTCTGTCATGTTTCTTTTTCTAAAAATTGCCAGCCTGAATTTGCTTTCCAATATTTAATGTTAAAATCACTTTTATTTTTCTCTAATATCATTTTTTTCTCTTTTTTTCCCTGGAACTCATTTAACTGGCAGAATTAGCCCCTTTTTATTTTCTGGCTTTCAGATCATATTCTGTGAGCAAGTGAAACACATATAATCACCAGGCTAGCATTGTGAATCTAGTGAAATAATTCTTCCAGAAGATTAATTTTAATTATGATTCTATTTAAAGAATATCAGTAACCTGGTAAAATTTACATTCACTATTCTTCTATAAAATAATAGGCACTTCATGATTTTCTTGCTTAAACTTGTTTTATTATTTTCTTTGAACTATGTGTTAAAAATATTCAAATGCTACTGATAACTCCTATGAAAAATAATGATATTACTTTGTTGAAAATTACTATTAATAATTAATCCACAGTAGATGAGTTACCAGGATTATAACTAAATCTCATTTTTTTAAGTTTACAATTTCTACTTACCAGGCACACATGAAAACAGTGCCATATGCATTCTCCAAGACAGGCTTATCATGAATCAAAGCCTTCCTTCCTGCTCTTAAATTAACTGAATTTAATACCACCAGAGATCTGAAATAACAGATTTCAACTAAAGGTAAAATGGCACAGTTTCTTTGTGAATGATCATTAACATGCTATGTTATTAAAAGCAGTATCCATAGTATTGAAAGCAATACTATCTTCAAATTTGCCTACTCTTTATCAATATAGAGACTTTGGCCACAACTTAATCACAGTTTTAATAACAACTGATAAAGAACCAAGAATTCTTCAAAGCACCCCAATTCATTTAATTCCCCCACAATCCTGTGAGTAGGTAATACTGTCATCTCCATTAGACAAAGAAATTGAGATTCTAAGTTTAACTAAATTGCCCAAAATCACCCAGATGATAATGGAGAAATTGTATAAAATACTTTCTATGTAATTATCTACATACAAGTTTCCATGTACCATCCAAACAACAAAAAAGACTGAAGTCATAAAGAAATAGAGAGGGCTAAATATAGAGTATCCTGGTTTGCCCAAGACTGAGGGGTTTCCTGGGATGTGCCACTCTTTGATGCTAAAACCAGGCAGGTCCTCAGCACAGTGGGGTGAAGTGGTCACCATAAAATAAGCTAATAAATGTGGAATCATCAAAATAATGCTTGATGCATAGTAAATACGTACTATGTTTACTGATTAATAATCAACTTGAGAAACAAATCTCAAAACTTTACAGCAACATTTTTTAACTCACAGTTTTTTGAATCAATAATTTAGGTTGGACTTAGCTGGACAATTCTGCTGGTCTTATCAGGGCTCACTCATGTGAATGAAGTTATCTGGCCTTACATGTCTGGTGGTGAGTGCTGACTGTTCATATGTGCTATTGCCTGGGATGATAGGAGTGACAGGAAATATATACCCAGCAAGCCAGCATAAACCAATTCTTAGGTCAACAGACACAGGATTCCCCTAAGCAGTGACATAATTGAACTTTTATGTTTCAAAATACTCTCAATATGGTCTCACAGTTCTCTCATAACCCCTTAGTCAATTCATTTTCCCACCCTCTAAAGATGATTCTACAACTTATCTCTCACTAAATATCACTCCTTGTTCTATCTCTCAGGTAATGACCTTGTTATTAATCTAACTGTGAAAAGTAAAAGCAATCAGAACAAAACCTTATTCTTCTGCCATCAAATTGCTCACTGTAATTGGCCTTAATATTTTCAAAAAGTTTGCTCTAGCCACGGATTGAAAAACTCAGTATTACTATGATGGAGATTTTTCCAAAATTTATCTATAGATTTAACAAAATCATTATCAAAATCCTAGTAGGGGTTTTCTTTTGAGTAGAAATTAAAAAGCTGATCCTAAAATTTATATGGAAACGCAAAGTTCCAGAATAAGCAAAACAATCTTCAAAAGGAAGAGCAAAGTTGGAAGACTTTTATCTCCCTATTTCAAACTTATTATAAAGCCACAGTAATGAAGGCAGTATAGTATGGCATAAGGACAGGAATATAGATCCATGGCCAAATCCATGGCCAATTGATTATTGACATAAATACCAAGGTAATTCAATGGAGAAAAGATGGTCGTTTCAACAGTATTATTATATAACAATCAGATATCCATATGCAAAAGTTGAATTTAGACACTTACTTTACACCATATGCAAAAATTAACTCAAAATAGATGATAGATCTAAATATAAGAGCCCCACTATAAAACTTTTAGAGAAGCACATAGAAAAAAAATTATGAGCTTGAGCTAGACAAAGAGTTTTTAGATATAAAATCAAAAGCAAAATCCACAAAATAAAAAAATATATATATAATTGAACTTTTATGTTTCAAACCACACCATTAATAAAACTCAAAGTTTTGGCAAGAATGTGGAGACACTAGAACCCTAGTACATTGCTGTCGAGAATGTAAAATGGTGCAGCCACTTGGAAAACTGGTACTTCTTTAAAAGTTTATCATAAATTTACCAAACCAATAATTCCATATAATGGAACACTACCAGTCAAAAGGAACAGACTTATGATGCATGCAAAACTGTGGAAGAATCCTAAACACATAAGTGAAAGAGGCCCGATTCAAAAGGTTATATGTTATGTAGGTCCATTATAAAGAATGTCTAGAAAACTTAAATATATACAAACAGAAAGAAGATTATTGGTTGTTTGGGACTGGAGATTAGAATGGGGATTGCCTGCTAATGAACATGAGGGGTCTTTTTTGGGTGATAAAAAGGTCTAAAACTGGATTATGGTGATAGTTGCACAAGTTCATAAATTTGCTAAAAATCAATGAATTGTACACTTATAATGGATGAGTTTTATATTGTGTGATATATCTCAATGGAACTGTTAAACAAAAGGAGGAGAAGGAGAAACTGGCTCTGATTAGTCAGCCATAGTGAAGTCAAGAGAAGCCATGGGGAAAAATGAGGAGATAGAAAGACAAGGAAGAGGAAGGGTCCTAGGGTGATAGCTGGATTCTGAATTCAAAGATAAAATGTGGTCAGTGAAAAAATCCCGGCGGCAAATACAGTCAAGAATTTTTAAGAGCATTTAAATGATTTTGTCTTCCTTACATCAATATATTCTTTATTTCTATAACCACTTACATCTTTACCATTTCTTATGAGTAATGAATAACCTCTCTCATTCTGTTTGTAACTGAATACTGGAAGCAATGTCACTCTAATGTTCTTTAACCAAAAAATAAAAATAAAAAATAAAAAAGCATAATTTTTTCCACAGTATTTGTTAATTGTTTATTTATCAAGAGAAACTATTTCTTAGCTCAAATATTCATGCTTCATAGTTCAGGAACACAGGTCAGTGACAAATTTCCATGGAAGTCAAATCAAATTTTTTGCATTCTGATGATGAAATTCAGGTGATGGTTTCAAATTACTAACTAGAATTTGGAGAACTTCCATCCTATGGCTTACTACTTTCTATGGGGAATTTGTTTCTGACTTTTTCTACCATGCTCCAGAAATACATGGGAACTAATACAAATGTGACCAACATTCTGGTTAGTGGGGTCATGAGATATTTTGGCAGGAGAACACAAGAATTTGCTTCTGGATCCAACACTGCTCATCCAGCTTCTATCTTTATTTGCTCAGATTCATGTTATTGCTGATCATTCATATACAATGGACTGACAGAGTACTGTGCTTTGCCTAATATAACAATAGTAGAACAATCCAGGGTGATTTTCCCAAAAGAGAGAAATTTCTCTTCTCATAAAATGGTTCAGACACAATGGTTTAGTACCACATACTTAAGGTTTATGTAGACCTATGTTTAAATCTCATCTCTATTACTGGTTTGCAGTATATCTTTGGAAAAGTACCTTAATCTTGTTAAAGCTTATTTTAAACATATACAAAAATAGTGACAATTACATTTAATTCGTAAGGAGCTTCTATGAGGCTAAAGTTAAAAGATATACATCATAATGTACTGTATATAGTGGATGAATTGATTTATAGAGATAATTTTACTATTTATTATCATTTCATTCACCAATTTCCCTATTGGAATAGTCAAAATGTGTAATTTACAATGCAGTTCACTTCCTTAGTGATTTTCTGTTTAGCAGTCCTTTATTTCAATGAGAAATGTTTCTCTCTCTCTCTATCCATCCATCCATTCATCTATCCTTAGTTTAAATATTTTAAAGTGATTTCAATATATTTAAAACGAATATTTTGATTGAATGTTGCAATGTACACAGAGATTCCTCAAATGAAGTGTTACTATCAAGTAATAAGATAGATTTCATATAAGAAAACAAATTTCCACATGTACTTGGGGAATTGATCTTATCATTTTAGGGACATGGTTTGTATAACATGAGGTAATTCTGCTACTCTAAGTCCTACTGGGAAACTATAAAGTAATTCTAATGTATTTTTTATAGTCTAAACATAAAATTCTACATTCACAGATGCTTCAATTTTGAATTCTCTGTTATACAAGGGATTTGTGTGATAAAATTTATCAGGTTATATTTCATAAACCAAAGCATTATAGGTTTGGAATTTATTTTCACAATTATCTACTCCATACTGAGGAATCTTTGGGGAGTGAGTCTGTTTAAAAGTTACACATGTTGCAGAAGTAAACTGGCAAATTTGTTTGCTGCCTTAAGAATCATTGATAGGTTCTGTTTTGCAAGTAGTGAACCATTCACATGCTTTCTACCCAGGTCTCTCTACCCCAAAGCCCTATGTCTGGGAATACCAGAAAAGTTTGCTTGCTATCCAATAGCCCACTTGCTTATATTAGGCTGGATATTCCAGAAGCAGATCCTGAGGCAAATACTCCATAGTAACTGTTTCTGGGAAAAGTGCTGGGAACTGGGAAAGAAAGGCTAGGAATGTGGAGGGGCCTAAACAAAGTTACAATACCAGGCAAAGCCCCATGGAGGGTAACTTTACCTAAATCTCTCAGAGGAGCTTTAGAAACAATGTTAATCATATTTGAGAGCTGTCTCCATCATGACACAAGCAAGCATTTCTACTTCCTATACCAGTCAGTCATTGGTTAAACATTTCTTATCAGGGAAAGAAAAGGAGATAGTAAATTCCCTGGCACTTCTGGCAAAGCAGGTTTGCAGCTTGAGGACAGCCCTCAGAATAAAGAGATATAGGTGCTGATTGTTGGGAGTGAAAACACCTAAGCACTTGGTATACTTAAAATGGTAAAGAGCACAAAAATGATATAGGAACCCTAGGGAATATGTGCAAAGCTGGCAACATCTGCCACTGCACCTTAATTCGTTGCTAAAACAAATTCTTTTTTGGAGAATGCTAATGTACATAGTCCCAGTTAATTAGGGGATGGATCACAATTGTTTTATTATGTTTATGGCAATTCTGTTTTCTTCACCTTTGATCTAAGTGTGAGCATATATATACCTCTTATCTCGTAAATGGAAAATCTACTTTAGACCTCTGGGAACGCTGTTGCTCTCTGAAAAAGTATAATCTTTCTGCCCTTGTTTTTTCCTATGATGCTTGGAGCTACTTGTAGCCATCAAATTTCTATCAGTGAAGAACTGAAGAAGTGTGGGCCCCAGAAAACACTGTGGAACCAGAGAGTCAACTCAGAGACTGCCAATCTCTGAACTTCCAGTCAAATAAACAATAAATGCCATTTTGGCTTAAGTCAGAGATGATCAACCTAGAGTATGTGTACCTCTGGCTCAGGCAAAGACTTCCCTGCAATAGAAAGCATGGATTGTATGAATATATTAATATCCAGGTCTTCAACTTCCATAGTCTTTTCTAAAATGAATCTGCCTAAGGGCACACATGTGATGGAGGCGCTAGTTTTTATTTCCCTCTTCCCCTTTCACAAACTTCTCCTGGCCTTTTCATAAAAAAAGAAAATCTCTACTCTATCCCTAAACTTTGTCCCAAGTGATAAAAATCTCCAAGATAACAGGTAATTTGCTTTATGACATAATCATCTTGATTTGGGAAAAGTGAATGACTCTATTGAATAACAAAAAATTTTTTAAGGCAAGTGATTTCCACTTCCTTGGAAGTGTGGGGGTGGCGGAAGTCAAGTGGTCAGTCACAGATCATTACTATTTGCTGGTGGAGTATTTGGCTATTTTTGCATTTAACTTAGGAGTTCAAGGAATCGAATCACTAAAACAAATTTCTGTTTCTCTTCTTGTGAACGAGGTTTGTCAACACTATTGTAAAAAATTTTTCTTCAAAAATACCCTACAAGCAATGGGAAACCATGGAAGAACTTTAGGCAGGAGGATGACATCAGATTTTTTTTTTTAATTCTTCTTTTATAAAATTTTAAAATGAGGATAAAGTCTATGTTCAACCTTGGCTCATTCTAGCAATAAGTAATATACATTCAGGATTATATAAATTAGCAACAAGAAAAAAAATACCCATTTATCTTATTAAGAGACAAAAAATTTCAATAAATAATTTTTCCTGTTTAATAATAATTTTCAAAATTCTGTCATGTTTCTATTTTTTTCAATCAATTGTACATTAATGTCATGATGACAACTCCATCCAAAAATTAATATTAGAGACTTATAGCAACTTTTAAAATATAATACTTCAAAAGATATACATATTATTCACTGAAGTATGATAGGGTAGTAAGTTAAAAAATTATAAATAAATTATCACATTAGGATAATCTGATGGAAGAAATGAAATGGAAATGCTAATTGCAATAAAAAAATAAATGAGGTAGCATTTCCAACTATTAAGAAGGAACTATTTGTTTATGTATAAGCAGATGATAATAGATATCAAGATAATACATTATATTTCATTAGAAATACCCAAAATGTGATATAGCAATGTCACTTCATAATTCACTATAAATTGCCTCCTTCAAAATTATTTTATTATTCCAACTTGGATAGGATAACTTAAAAATAAATGTAAATGGGTGTACATAATTTTACAAAATACTTTTCTGTAGTATGAGAGCAAGAGTATTTAAAAACAAATGATTAAAAACAGACAAATATTGTATGTTCTCACTTCCATGCAGAATCAAGAAAGAAAGAAAGAAAGAAAGAAAGAAAGAAAGAAAGAAAGAAAGAAAGAAAGAAAGAAAGAAAGAAAGAAAGAAAGAAAGAAAGAAAGAAAGAAAATGTCTAACTCATAGAAGTAGAAATAGAGTAAATGGCAGTTGCCAGGGGCTGGAGGTTGGATGAAATGGGGGAGATGTTGATCAAAGAGTAAAAACTCCCAGCTATAAGATAAATAAGATCTGGGATCTAATGCACAGCATGGTGATTATAACAAACAATACTGTGTTATATACTTGAAAGTTATTAAGGGAGTAAATCTTAAATGTTACCAACACACACACTGAATTGTAATTATGTGAAGGGGTAGGAGTGTTTAATAGCCTTAATGTGGTAATAATTTTGATATATACATGTATGTAATCACATGGTACATCTTAAACTTACATATTCTGTATCTCAATATCTAAATAAACCTGGCAGTGGGGCGAGACACTTAATCACAAATTTTCATATTTGCTGATAGAAAATTCTGTCACTGATTCAGAAAGCTTTGCTCTTTAGTGCCTCCTAAGTGAACCTCAAGTATTTAATATAGAACATATTTGATCTTATTTTACATAATCAAATTATAAAAGATGTTTAGTGTTCAAAACTGGAGTAATCTACATTGCCAAAAAATACTGGTTAAATTTTAAATTGATAACAACCGTGTCTTGTTTTATTGTTTCAGTAAATTTAAAATTTGGGCAAAAAATGTTTGAGGCTGTTTTACCTTTCTGAGTATGTGTATTTTTTATTATAGTTGCCTGACTTTATCACTTTATTACTAACATCCATTATCATATTTTTTACTTAAACTATGTTATCTTTCTCCATGCATTTAAAACTAGAAAATATGTATTTTTAGTTCTTGATATTTTTCATTTAGAAATCTGGGTTATGCAAGTAGTTTAATTTTTACAAAAAAAAACGTTATGACAAATCAGTAGAAGAATAAAAGAGAGAGAGAAATGTACTTTAAAAGGAAATTTGGCTTGTATTAAAATCACTTATAAATAGAATTGAATAAATAAATGTTGAAAATGTGCTTGCTAAATATAGTGAAAATACCATAACTTCTCAAGAGAAAATATGTATAACATACAAAAATAAAATTCAGCACTAACCAACTGAATTAAGCCATCAGATAATATGAAGAAAAATAGTCTGAGAGAAGTAACCAAATAATTATTTGTGGATTGTACACTTGTCTCTTGTATATGTTACAAGCATTTTTCCCAGTTATTTCCTTGTCCTTTAATTTCATTTTCTTTTTTTCTACATTGTCACTTATATTATTTTTATAAAGTTAAATCTGTTTATCTTCATGAAACATATCCTTTCTCTTTATCCTCCCTTCCTTTTTCCCTCCCTCCCACCTCTCCTTATCTATCTATCTATCTATCTATCTATCTATCTATCTATCTATCTATCTATCATCTATCTATCTATCTATCTATCTATCTATCTTTCTATCATCTCTCTCTCTCTCTCTCATTTTTTTATCTATTGGTTGTGATTTCCTGTAAGAGGTCAGCTATTCATAAAATCTTATAAAATGACATGTTTTTCTATAACTTCTATATTACTTATTGATTTTTTAAAAAATTCAGTTAAATGATGATTTTTATTCAAATATCATTTAATCCATCTTTATTAGAATATTTCCCTATCTATTTGAAATGCATCTTTATCATAAATTAAATTCTTATCTATACATATCTTTTTTCTGGATTCTCTCTTCTACTTTATCAACTTTTGTTTCT
Organism: Macroglossus sobrinus; assembly: GCA_004027375.1. Classification (NCBI taxonomy): domain Eukaryota; kingdom Metazoa; phylum Chordata; class Mammalia; order Chiroptera; family Pteropodidae; genus Macroglossus; species Macroglossus sobrinus. The sequence continues at coordinate 125,131 of PVKZ01001924.1, read as the reverse complement.
TCCTCCACTAATCTACCTTATTTCATTACTAGAGTTTATTTAATATTTTAATTTAAATAATGTTAGTTCCCTTTATTGTTCTTTTAAAATAGTGTCTTTTCTTGACCCTTCTCATGTTTTTTTTTTCCCTACTGCCAATGAACTTTAGTTTAAGGTGGTTGAATGCTTTCTATAATAGAATCATCTGGATATTCTGTAATGAGATTACATTAAAATCAGAGATGAATTTAGAGACAATGGATATCTTTATAAATTGATAACTTTAATCAGAACAATTATAATTTCAAACAATATGAACAAGATGGGGAAATACAGAACCACTAGTTAATCTTTCATATTATCCCCAATTATCTGCACTGCTAATTTCTACCTCCTGTCTGACCATTGCAGCATGAAGCAATATGGATAGCTTAGAGTAAGCTTATATTAAGACTGACCTTATTTTATGGAACTAAGAAGAAACAGAAACAAAAACAAATCTTATAAACCCATAGGAACATATTTAAAAATATTAAGGATGTAAGCTGTTGACCCCAGCCAAGGTAACTTCATTCAAGAATAAAATAACATTTTGCAAGATCTTCTAAACTGTTTACTTTGAGAGTCTACAAGCAATCTTGTCTGTTGAATGGAGCTCTAATACATCAGTGATTTCAAGTTCTATTTTCTGTTCAACTCCCATTTCCAAAGCACTCTTTCTCTCCCTGTCTGTCAAATACAAGGTAAATATTTCCTTGTATATTTTAAGTAAACTTTTTTATTTCAAGTCATTGTAGAGCCACAAGCAGTTGTAAAAAACAATATAGAGAGAGCCCATGTATCCTTTACCCAGTTTCCCCCAATGGTAACATATTGAAGAAACGATGGTACAATATCACAACCTGAATAAACAGCATCAAACATTTGCTTTTGCCCAAATTTTAAATTTACTAAAACAACAAAATAAGACATGGCTGTTACCAAGTTAAAATTTAGCTGGTATTTAGACAATGATACAACATTGATCTTGTTCTGATTTCCCCAGTTTTGCTTGTACTAGTGTGTGTGTACATGTGTATCCCTTGTCTTCTTTTTCTACTTCAGATTTAATTACCTACTGTACATCAAACATATTAGTATTTTATCTTAATTATAGAATCACAATTTGTGCTATAGATGCAATGTATTCCATGGCCCAGAATGATTTGTAACAGAGTTTAAGCTTATTTAATATATATTCATAATATTAATGTATTATGGAAATTAAATCATAGAGCATGAATGTGTGACATGTGAACTGAAACAGATCAAGAAAGATGTGAGAAAGGGGTTGATTTCTCATCTGTGGATTTTAATTTATTAGTATGCACTCTAGGTGATCATCTTTTTAAATGATATTTTGCTTTCACATTATTCCAGTGAGACATTTATAATTAATGGCACAAAAATATTACACTGGAGCAATATTTAGTCAATCTTTGTCAACAGGACACAAAAACATAAATCTAATGCTACATAAAAAAACAGATTACAAAACTGCTTTAGAATAGAGTAAATGTTAATACATTTACTTATAACTACATTTTTCTTTGATAAAATTCTATTTGAGTGGTATGCCTCTCTTTGTTTAAATTTATTATTTAATAATATAACTATTATTCAACTATACATTGCCATTTGTGCTTCAAAATAATGTCATTGCTTAAAAGGGTAAGCTCCAATGTTTATTCTTTATTTTCATTCTGTGGGCTTTTTCCTAATTATGTTTGACTCATCATGATAGAAAAGGATATTTTGTCTAAAAAATATTTAAATAGTATTTAAAAAGGGCCCTAGAAATGGAGAAGATAAAAACTTTGTAACTACGAAAAACATGTTCTTTCTTTTCTTTCTTACCTTTTGTTGTTTATTATTATTGTTGTTAATGTCATTATCTAGAATGGTTGTCAATTTTCTTTTATTTGGATTTTTTCCCCAAGAGTTCTGGGCTATATAAAATGCCTGGATCCCCTTAAATCAGGGTACATTTCTCGGCACAATTTATTCTGGTTTTTAGCTTCTATTTAACAAAATAGGGTATAGATCAAGGAAAATTTAGGTGGATCTGTTAGCATGGTTGCTATACTCAAAGTTAAATGGAGGAGCCCATACTCCCTGGGGCTCAGACTATCCTCTCTGAATTGACTTTTGCCAAGCCTGAAGAGCTGAATATTTTTTGTTGCTGTTAAATTTGGAAGATACCTAGTAGAGAAATAGTCATGCCATCCTCATCCTCATCAGCATTCTCATCATTCTTATTATTTTGTCCACCACAAAGTCTGATGTGGAACAAAGTAAAAGAGAAAGTGAAAGAGGAAGCCATAAATAAATTACGATTAATGTTTTCTTAAACATAGCTTCTCTATCCAAAAATATATCCATTAAGTCAAACATTTTATGTTATGCCATTGTATATTTAGTGTTAACTGCTATTAAATTGGTATGAAAAGACAAACTAGCTTCTGCATCTACAAAGAAGGGAATAATAATAATGCATACTTTACATAAGCTGAAAATATAAAGATGGTTTTACCAGATTGAAAAAGACAATAGAGAAAAGACTTCCAGGTCAGGGAACAATATCAGCCTACACACTTGATCGTAAATATGCATATTAAACATGATTCAAAGCTAAAAGTACAATGCTATGCAATCGTCATGAAAAATAATTTGATGTTAGATAATAAAAGGCTTTGGATGCTCTGAAAAATGATTTGAAATATGATCACCTTCAAGGACATTTTGAAGATTTCCTTTTCCTACTTAGTACTCTTGTCTGTGCCTTTGAACTTTTCCTCTTCTTACTATTTGTAATGCAATCGTGTGCTTACTTTTCCCTGAACATACCCATCTATCATTGTAAATGAGGTTTACTGGGAAACTCAAGTTGTGCAAATGCCTGGCTAACAGTTGCCCTCAGTGAGGCAGTTAGAAATCAGAAGAGCTCTCTCTCCCCTTGATTCTCCTGTAGGTTTGGAGTTGAGAAGCATTTCCATACCCTACCTCTGAGTACTGAACTTCTGGAGCGGGGTTTCCCTCTTGTTATAATGAAATAGTCCCCTTGAAATATCTCCCTCTGTAGCCCGCATCCAGGGGCCATATCTACTACTGATGACTAAGATGACAAAGATGAACAAGTAGTTAGGATGAATTGGCTGCTAGTGAAGAATAACAGAACTAGAGCAGACACCTAGTAATGAATATACAGAGGGCTATAGTAATAGAAATACATTGAGTTCCAGATATACATTTCAGCAAGAGAGACAAGCAAGGAAAGAAGGAAGGAAGGAAGGAAGGAAGGAAGGAAGGAAGGAAGGAAGGAAGGAAGGAAGGAAGGAAGGAAGGAAAGGGGGGAGGGAGGAAAAAAAAAGAAAGAAAAGAAAAGAAAAGAAAAGAAAAGAAAAGAAAAGAAAAGAAAAGAAAAAAAGAAAAGAAAAAAAGAAATGTCTCCTTCAGCTGGCTGACAGAAATGACTGGCATTTCTCAAGGAGTAATTCATCTGTTGATCTGAGTAAATTTTGAGTGCTGTAGAGTGAAAATCCACTTCCCTCTTATTCTCACACATACACAGACGAACGAAAATAATAATGGAGAAGTCAAAACTGGTACTCTCCAGTTCACATACAATATTAAAACGTTTGAGGTTGAGAGAATAGAGCAAAAGGTAAGACTCTCAGAATAAAGATAGAGACTTCAATTACCAGAGAAAAGATCTCACTTTATCCCCAGTGCATCCTCTATCCTGAAAAGGATGCTTCAAATAAAGCTTCATTTCTTTTTTTTGCATGAGGAGAACACTGTACTCTGCTTCACATGGATGGGTGGAATAAAGAATAGGACAGATTCTATATGCTCTTAAGCCCACATAATCACATAAGTACCAATGTTCCCTTTAACAATAAATGCTTATCGAGCATCTACTCTGAGCCAGGCTATTTTTCTGATGTTGGTGTCACAGTTGTAAACACGACAAAGTCCTTGCCTCCATGAAACTTATGTTCTAATAGAAGATGTGACCAATAAATGAACAGAAGAACATACAGTGTTTAAATATAATTAATCACATCAGGTAGTACCAGTACTAGGAAGTAATCTCAGGAAGATAAAATAGCTATAAATAATATTATATTGCTGCTAAGTTAAAGTGAACCCTTATTCAGGAAACCACTTATAGGATTTAGGTCAATTTCTTGAACAAAAACAAGGCAGCCACCTAGACTGAGAACAGTAAATATTTCTGTGTATATAGCTTTCTCCTCTCATTCCCTACAGGGACATCTGGGACATTTTCTGAACAAGTAGCGTCTAATTAGAGGTAAGAAGGAGACTAATTCTCTTAAGGTATTTTAAAAATATTTTACATAAAGGATTTACTCATTATTTAGGAAGAATTCACATTGATAATCCAAGTGATTCTAGAAGAATGATTATAAATTTTAGGCTTTCTGAATTCCTAGACTGAACTCAGAGTGAGCAGGGATTCATCTTCTGCCAAAGGAAGAAAACTGAGTCAGTGAAAAAGTGTTTCTGAAAAATATCTTTCACTCAGAGCTTCAATATTTAGTAAAGGCCATTTCCCCACAGTCAATGCCCGCTCACTCTGAACTGATAGACTTAACCTATTTGGTAATGGCACTTAGCTAAGACCTTCCGGTGATAAATTATTTCACACATAGCCCATACTCTGAGCCTTCCTTTTCATTTTCACCTTGGGTGATCTTGTCTGACTTTTCCTCACCTCCCAACCTGTCAGCTGAATTGTCTGTTTTAGCTGAGCTTTATAACAAAAGGATGAAAGATTGAGGCCCGGCTAGCGGACAAGAAGATCAGCCAAGAACATAAGGTGCATCTTTATTAGACACTATCACACCTTGTTGCACATTTCTCTCTTTCTTTAATCCATCTATTTCCTTATAAAATTATTTATTGAATGTCTGTGAGTGCCACATACAGTGCTAGAACTGTGAAGGTCATTTATCTCCTTGAGAAAGACATACTTAGGCGACAAAAAAATTTCATACAGTTAAGCCCAAAGGGTAAATATTCATCATAAATAATTATACAAAGTACCAGGGGAAAAAAAAACACTCAAAATGATGAACATTTACTTTCTACACAGAAATGGTGAAATAGCAAACTTCAATGTTCACAGAAAAGAAAAGATTAAATGTATTATAAGTACAAAGCAGCAATTTTAAAACAAGCTTTCCACCTGATAGATGGCGTGGCCTGTTTCTCTACTATAGATGATATGGCCAATTAAAAAGATAATATACTTTATAGCAATGATAACAAATTGCCAAGACTTTATTGAAAATTGTTTTATCAGCAATTAGGTAGAGTGATAAATCATCATTATCTATCACCCAGTACAACTCAAGAACACTAGAGTAAGCTCTTTACCCCCTTTATAACTAACCCTCATTAAAAGGTTACAGTGTTTTTCCCCTGAAATGTTCAGCAATGAAACAAATGCAGCTGAGAACAGCTGTGATACAGATGTTTTATGTTCAGTTTGTTGGGACTACTTCATCACTTATGAAGTGATTCAATAACTTTTTAATTCTATTTCTCCTGTTGCATAAAATAAAGACATATGCTTAGAATTATCATTTCTAAGTTACTAGAGGAAATATTAAAGGAACAGACAATTTTTGCCACTGGAATAATAAAATATATGTCTGTATGCTTTGAGAAATAAAGCTTTACATTAACATTTAAACTACTCCATTATGTCACATCACAGAAAAACAAGAGTTGCTTGACAGAGTCAAATTAGAGTCCTACTAGTCAAATTAGAACAATTTGAACATCAAAAAAAATAATAATGGGAATGGCTTATATTAGATTGAATATTATATTGAATATAAAAAATCACTGAGTTCATAGTAATACTTAAAATCAAAAAAGAGAGAAGGGAAAGCTCTTCATTGCAGAAAAATGCTAGCTAATACATTTATATATGATGATACATATTAGAAAATCATCAATGACCTTTGCGACCACTAATACAATTATTGATTTAGACAAGAATCATCAACAGATGCTAAAACCACTACGTTAAATGTTGTAGGAAGACAAGACATTAATATTACCTCCTAGTATGAAGTCACAAGTTGCTTATTAATTACAATGAATAAAAATGCTTCTATGATGAAGAGAGCCAGAAAACACTATCTTAATTCAGTCTTCAAACTAGCATGATCATAATGGGACAAACAACATTACATGTTTTCTGATATACTCTAATAAGAAGTACATATCACATTTATAGAATTCTTATAAAAGAATATTTAACATGCATCTAATCATAAGGAAACATTTATAGAAATCAAAATGCAAGGTATTCCATAAGACAGTCGATTTGGTCTCCTCAATGTACAACTGTAATCAAAGACAAGAATGGTAAGAAATTTTTAGATTAAAAGTTAAAGAGACATGACAACCAAATGTAGTAAATGATCATTGGTTGGGTCCTGGGCAAGAAACAAAAATCAGTGAAAGGGCACTTAGGGAAATTTTGGGAAATCCAAATATGAAACATGTTGACTAAAATTATTGTATCATTGTTAAACTCCTTGGGAGTGATACTAGTATGGGGATTATGTAGGAGAATGTTTTTCCTCTTCAATGTCATCATATTTACAATTTAATTTCAAATGGTTCATTAAAGATGATTATATAGATATAGGTATAGCTATAGCAAATGTGGAAAAATGTTTTTAAATAGTTACCTTTTGATGAAAACAATAATCATTATGTTGTGGCTTTCTCAGATTCACTTAGCTTCATGGTTATAAATAAAATGTTAAAATAGATCTGCCATTTTCCATACCATAAGTGGATTATAAAGTGAAAAAGATAACTTCATTATATCTTTAAATGTTAATGAAAAATTGGCCATGCACAGCATTCCATACTAATAAAAAAATACCATTTTGAGAAAGAAAAGGAGGAATAATATAGCAGATTTTCAGAAGTAACAGGAATACCATCTAGAGAAAAGAAAAAGAAATTTGCAGTGATTTTTCTCATATTTTAATGCTCTATGAAGACAGGCATTTTTGTATGTTTCATTCCTTTATTCCCACTCTCTAGAATAGTGCTGCCACAAATTTGGTGTTAAATAATAGATATTTGAAAGAATGTGGGGTTGTACTACTTACTGCCTTTATACACACCATCTTAAGTTACACAACAAATGAGAGACAGACACAAACAGACAGACAGAACTTTCTGAAAATATGTAGAGCAATGTCATGAGTCTAGCTCTATTCAATCCACAGCCCATATATGAGGCCCCCAGCATTTCTAAACATCATTTAGTTTTTTCCTTTCAAATAATAAAAAAAGAAGCACAGAATCTGTCTTTATTAAGGCAGTACAACTCATTAATGGTATAGAACCAAGAGGATGCCCTATATTCTTTACCCTAGTCTACCTAGAAAATATAATTCTACTAGTTTTTGCTAATAAGGGAAATTACATATCATAGAGAAAACTGCTCTCTAGTTTTAAGAGTTAGATGTTCCATGGTTCAAATCTTAATTCAGCTCTTACTGCCACATTGTTGTTAACAAATTTTAAAGGATTACTTTACACATTTCATGTTATTACTGGAGAACCCAAGCTAGGGAGGATCCTTCTGAAGTGCTTTCATGATCACCAAAGCAGAAGATAAGATGAGCTGAAGTGTCTCATACTGATACACACCACCTTTGCTCACTCTCATTAAGTAGAACTAGTCATATGGTAATTAATCTTCAAGGAGATGGGGAAGGATAATTTTCACATGGGCTTCAGAAAAGACAGAATCAGATCTCAGCAACCATTTGCAATATGTGACACAAGGGTCATCTCATATGAATTTAAAGAAGATTTAAGTAGAAAAACTAATGGGGAAAATCCAGAAAAATATTATTTTATAGTAAAAATATTTTATACTCATTAATTTCCTAAAGTGTGTTCATTCACATATTTTTAAGAGCAGACAAGGATTGATTGTTTTTTTCTTTACCTTGAGGAGTTTACTCCAACACTAATAGACCTGATTTTGAAATAAATGATCATTCAGAAAACAAGAAGTGGTATGAAGTCATGAGTCTTTCACTCCTCACAACAAAATACTATAAAGTCAGTATGCCCAGCTAAATAAAAGGGCTGAATTAAGGCAATAACCTCCTCCTCTCTTATTGGCTTCTACTCTGTCACACCTATAGTCCATCATCCACACAACAGAGAGATTCTCTAAAAATGTCAGTCAGATCATGTCAATCTTCTGTTCAATACACTCCACAGGTTGCCCAACTCAGAATAAAAACCAAGGTCACAGCATGGTCTACAAAGCCCAACACAGTCTGCTTCCCTAATCCCCACACTGACCTCTACTTCCATCTTCAATTTTTTTTATTGTTCTCTCCCCCTCACTCACTTTGCTTTGGTCTCCTTGCTATTCCTCAAACAGAATAAGCATGCTCCTTTCACAGTGTCTTTGCACTTGCTATTATTTCCACACAAAATTATCTCTTATACCAGTGGCTCTCAAACTTCAGATGCATTAGAACCATGTGAAGGACTTGTTAAAATACATATTGCTATGTCCCACTCCCAGAGTTTCTGATTCATTCAGTCTACAGTGGGATGCTATGATTTGCATTCCTACCAAGTTGCCAAGTCATGCTGACTTTGCTGGTTCAGGGATTTCGATAATTACAGCCCCATGATTCACTACCTTATTGATGTCAAGTATATTACCTACTTTATCCTTCTCAGGAGACCTTCTCTGACATGTTACATGAATAAAAGAACACACATTCCTCATCAGTTTTTATCATCTTGTTCTCTTTTGTTTTTCTTCATAGAATTTACCATCACCTGATGTCCTATCATTTATTAATTTTCCTGTACTTTCCCTCTTTCTCATTCACACCCATCAGAATTCAAGCTCCATGAAAGGAGAAGCTTTGTCTATTTTGCGCACTGCTATCCAAAAGCCTAAGTCAAAACTTGGCAAATAGTAGGTACTCAATAAATATTGGCTGAGTTAAGGACTTAGTTGGAATGTGAGAGACAGTTCACAATAAATCCTAGAAATAACTTTCCAAAAAGAAAACATAAAAACAAGGTAATGCTTATAATGATGAGGGGGAAAATAAAAGATTACCATCATTCATGATTTTTTTTTTAAAGTCTTTAAGTAGAACCAATTATTTTGAGGGAACAGAGAAAATAAATTATAATCTTCACTGTTTACAGATTTGAAGAGGATTATTCTGAAAAACCATTTAACTGTGGAAATCAGGAAAGTTAATTGGTCATAATTGTTCAAGAGACTGAATAAAAGAAGTTCCTACATATCTAAATAACCTATGAGTGTCAAGAGCATTCACTGAATCAGGGGAGTGATTATAGCAGGAGAGGAGGAAAAAAGTGTTTTCCACTTTCCTCATCAGCAACTGAGTTGTTTAAACTTATATTTTGCTCATAAAACTTGTTAATAAAATGGCATACCTGTCATACTTGCAAAATAAGCTCCAGAGTTATAATCACCACCTTGACAGGTATAACAAAATTTCCCAAATGTAACCCATTCCAAACAAGGAAAGAATGATCACATAATATGTGCCTTCTATTCCAACTACATGACAAACTCACATATTTTTAATAAAATTTTTAGTTTAGAATAATTTTAGATTTATAGAAAATTTGCAAAATTTACAGGGAACTCTCATATACTCCATACTAGTTTTCCCTAACTTCTTACATTAGTATGATATATTTACTGTTATTAACTTAAGTCCATACTTCATTAGATTTCCTTGTTTTTTTTCTGATGTCCTATTTTATATTCCAGGATCCATTCAAGTTACCACATTACATGTACTCATTATGTCTCCTTCAACTCCTCTAGCCTGTGACAGTTTTTCCGACTTTCCTTGTTTTTGCTAAACTTAACAGTTTTGAGGAATACCAAACAGGATATTTTATAGAATGTTCCTCAATTTGATTTTGTCCGATGTTTTCCTCATGATTACACTGGAGTTATGGGTTGGGAAAGGAAATCACAGAGGTAAAGCACTACACTCTAATCATATATCAAGGGTTCACGCGATAATCATTCCTTACCATCGTTGATGTTAACCTTGACTTGGCTGAGGTACTGTTTGTCAGGCATCTCCACTATAAAGTTACTTACCCCAGGCATAATGTACCCTTTGGAAGGAAGTCATTCTGCACAGATCATACTTAAAGGGTTGGAAGTTATGTGCACCTTCTTGAGAGGAAAAAATCTATAAAGATGATTTGGAAATTTTCAGCTTGGAATATTTGTCTGTTAGTCTCTGATAACTTATTCATTCAGTAATTTATTTCAGTATGGTCTCATGTTTTTTTGTTTTTTTTTTTTTTTGTTTTTTATACTTTGAGTTATTATCCGATACTGCTTTGTTTATTTTGTTTTTCAAATTGTTCCTGCTTTGGCCACTGGGAGCTCTTTCAGTTGATTTCTATATCACTTTGATATAACTCCATTGCAGTGCTTTTTTTTTTAAAAGCATTTTTTAAACATTTTTAAGCATTTTTTTTTTATTTTATGACACTACAAGATGCTCCAGGCTCATTTTTTATTTCCCCTGCCCCAGTCCTGGAATGGGCCATTTTCCCAAGAAGTCCTGGTTCCTTTCCTTTGAGGATGAGATTAGAAATTAAGATTTGGACACTGAGTGTGTTCATTGCTCTAGAGGTGCTGTTATTTCTATATCCTTTCAGTTGACAGAGTAAGAAAATATATGTGTATAATAAAACGTATGCATATATACCTATCTTGAAATATTTCCATATGTAACCATTTGTATCTGTAATAAACTAAACATGAGTTCATACTGTCTCCAACTCTAACCCAGTATCAAATGAATTATTCTAGCCTTTTCATCTCGCTTATGTGTAATGTTGCGTCTGTCTGTCTCTGTTTCTTTCTCTCTTTCTCTTTCTCTCTCGCTCGCGCGCGCTCTCTCTCTCTCATAGTGAAAGTTCAGGGTGGCCCAATCCACCACCCATTTACTTTATTGTTCGATTCCACTACACATCTATAAGTGGTTTCAGAATTGAAAACAACACTTACCCCAAGGAGAACAACACTTCTTTTTGCCTTTAGGCTAATAGTTAGAGTCTTCACTCATTCCAAAGCTAGTTGGGTCAGCAACTGCTACCCTCCCCCACCACACACACTACTTCTTCAATGATGTTATCTCACATATTTGTAATACAGAGTCTTTAATCACAGAATACATTTCTTTCTGGATTTCCTCTGACCTCTGAAATAATTTTATTTTTAATTTCCATACATTAAGGTTCACTTTGTGTGGTACAAACTTTTTTGGGATTTGTGAAATGCAGTTTCATGTATCCATCACTTCAGTATTATATAGAATAGTTTCATCACCCTAAAACATCCCCTGTGCTTTACCTATTCAATCCTGTTTCCTCCTCAAACCCCTAGTGGCACATACTATACTGTTTATCACCTTTACAGCTTTGCCTTTTCCAGAATGTAATACAAATGGAATCATACAGTATGTTGCTTTTTCAATTTTTTTCTACTTAGTAATATGCCTTATTCATCCATGTCGTTGCTTGCATTGCTAATTCATGCCTTTTTATTCTAAAATGTGTTCCACTATATGGATGTACTACATTCCATTTATCCATTCTCTTTTTGACAGACATTTTGGTTGCTTCAAATTTGGGATGATTACAAATAAAGCTACTATGCACACTCATGTGGAGGTGTTGCCATGGACATAAGTTTTCAAATCAGTTAGGTAAATACCTAGGAACTTGATTGTGGAATCATATGGTAAGCCTATTATTAGCTTTGTAAAAAAATTGCCAAACTGTCTTCCAAAGTGGCTGTATCTACATTATATTTTATTAAAAAGAAAAAAAGACTGCCCTGGCTGTTTAGCATTTGCAAGTGGAGACAAAGAGAATTAATAAAACACTGTAATATGTCATACTTGGAGAACTATTCTTTCGGCTTATATTAATGATGGTATGCCTTATTTGATATCATGTTTATGTATGTTTTATTCAACAGATATTCTCATTTTAGATGCTATTTGTGATTTGAGAAACATCAAGTTTCTATTTTTGTTTATCACTTAAGTTTCATAACTTTGTATTTTAAAACAATTTGACCTTAATATTAATTGTGAAGTACCTCTGTTCTCTTTTTTAATAGTCTATCCTACTTTCTATTCAACTGGTGCTTCCATCTGAATTTTAGATCATTGTTATTTTACTATTTTGCTTATTTCTTTGAAACCATCATATAAATTTAAATACAATCTTATTTTTTCTATTTCTTAATTTCCCTGATGAATTCTATTTCTTTGAACTGATTTGTTTTATAACTTTATTCATTCTAGAGCATATGCTAGATAATAAAATACCATCTGTTTCCTATCATTTTTATTAAAGATGCTCTATATTTAAAATCAATCAATTCTTCCCTATTTATTATGATTCTGTTCAGAAAAAAATTATTCCAGTTATTCCAGTTAGAAGAACATTGAGCATTTTGTGAGTGCATAGCCCAGAAAACACAGAAACAAACATAAGCCCCTCTTAAGATTTCTATGTGGTGTTTAAGCTGTTTTCTTAAGATGGCAAATAATGTATTCACTCTTTCTATAGCAAGGGTAATTAATTTTTTTTTTCTCTAAAGAACTATATAGAAATTATTTTAGGCTTTGTAGGCTCTATGGTCTGTTGTAATTACACAATTCTGTCATTATACAATTGACCATTGAATAATGCAGGGGGTAGAGGACTCCAATGCTCGCCCCCAACAATGCAGTCAGAAATCTGCATATAACTTTTGATTCCCCCCAAACTTAACATCTACTAACCTACTGTTGATCACAAGCCTTACTGATAACATAAATAGTCAATTAACATATTTTGTATGTTATAGGTATTATACGATGTATTCTTACAATAAAGTAAACTAAAGAAACTATTAAGAAAATTATAAGGAAGGAAAAATACATTTATTGCAGTTTTAAACCATGTTGTTCAAAGGTCAACTATACCATGAAAACAGCCACAGACAATACATAGAATGGGCTGTAGGGCCAATAAAACTTTATTTACAAAAAGGCAGTGGGCTGGATTTGGTCCACAGTTCATGGTTACTGACCCCTGTTCTACAATATCAAATATTTGATAAATGCTTTTGTAACTATTTGCTATTTTGAAAGAAAATGAGTAAATATTTACCCATTAAATTATTTTTATATTATGAACCTGAAAATTGCTACCCATAATTTAGCAATCTCATATATTAGACACTTGCAAAACATGAAGTCATACTACTACTTAAATAACATTTATTTATTTAGTTAAACTTTTACAAGATGACAATTTTACTCTCTAAATGATTGATATGATAAATATCACTGCTTAGTTTTAGGAGTTAACAAAATTAATTTATTCAGGAGTTGTAAAGGTGAAATACCACAACTGATTTTGATTGCTTTTCCCTCTGGCATAAATAGGAATAGGGAAGCCTCTGGATCAATTATATGTGTATTTTAACAGAAACTTGGGCACAGTGATAGTAGCAACAGAAGTAGCCTCTGTGTTATTAGAGATTATTTTGTGGAAAATACAGCACACTCAGGCAGGTTCAGTAAACAAAGAATTTTTTATAAAAATATAGGAGAATCTCACTGAACAGAAACTATAACAGGGCCTCATGGGGAATAGAGAATCATCAAAAACATATTCTCTCAATTTCTTTCTTTACTCTTAAATTTTTTTTCCATCCATGCTTCTTTATTACATCTGTTCCATCATCCTCTCTGAAGGCTGCTCAAGTCTGAAAAGCTTTTAATGTTTGTTTCTTCATAACTTTGACATGTACATGTTTTTTTGGCTTGCCATGTACTGATTCTGGATTTTTGCCAAATCTTTCAGTTGAGATGTACAATGTCTTCTAGCTACAATGACTGTCGCTTAATCAGAGATTCTTATTGCCTGCTGACTTGCAATGGAGTGCTTGGCTTTTGAGTTAGTTTCTCTCCATTCAAAAGAACTATAGTCAGAAAGGTTAGGGCTATGTGACCTGATGCCAAAACTGAAGCCGTGGCTGAAATAAATTGAGTAGTTGTGGAGGATAAGGAAGGAAAATTGACTAATATGCTGGCAACAGCCTGAGAAAAAAGATTCTCACAGTTGGGGAAGTTATTATTCTTGAAATTAAAGGTGACAGCTCTTTTCATAGTTGAGTTCATGAGAAAGAAAGATTCTTGACATTAGTCAATTGCTGAGAGGCCAGTGTGCTGGGTGGATAAGCACGTGATCTTTAAATTTTCCCAGAATGATCAGACTTAGGGGATGAGAAAGAGGTTGTGATCCAGAGTCAAAACCTTAATATGAGGGGACAGTAAAATGCTTAGTAGGTGTTAACAAGGAATAGAATTTGTTCTGAGAAGATAGAATAATAATGGTGGGGAAGTGACATTGAGACTAGAGAGCATCGTAGACTGTGAAAAAATAAGCAGCCTACACTTCAAAGTTTTAAGAGGAAGAGTGCTCTGGAGTAGACATAATTACATCCCCAGAATCTTCTAGCCATGATAAAATGCTTTTGGTACTCTGTAACTCCTTTATTTTTCTTGCTTTTGTGCATTTGGACAAACTATCTCATTTCCTGCAAATGTTTTTTTTTTTTTCCAATTTACTCATCCTTAAGCCCTAGTGAAGTTACTAATCTCCTCTAAAACCTTCCATACCTATTAAGAATTAAGTTATCACTCTTCTACATGCCACACTGTATGTACATGTGTGTACACATATATGCAGTTATTATTCTTTAATTGAATTTCACTTTCATTAATTCAACAGTAGAGTGCAAACTTGTGGACACTATTTTATTCATCTTCATAATGCAATAGCCTTGCAGGCACACAGAGGGTACTCAGAAGTAATTACAAAACCCATTAATTTAATTGAAATAAACTAATTTTCACTTGGCTAAAGAAGCGTATACCTGGACTCTGTGGGAAAACATATTGGTGTCAGCAGCTTTGATGGGGTAGGGACAACTTCTAGGGCTCAATAGAATTCAGAAGGTATAGACTCCATTTGGCTGGTAGAGAATTTTATTCTTAAAGGAAGACAAAGGAATACTTTAAAAGGTGGTACTAAAGTTGGTAGATAAGGTTCCAGCAAGAATCAGAGCTTTAGAACAGCAGGTGACCATAAAAAACTCAGGTTGAATTACAGAATGGGACTTTGGAATTCAAAGTCATAGAAGAAGGGATGCCAGATGACATCTATCAGGAGCACCATTGATGTTGCTGTTCCAGTAGGGGTGGGTGGTGGTTTTTAGGATAGGATCTGAACTGGGTGCTAGAGACATTAGATGAGATCCCTCATGTAAGGATAATGTCAATGTTTAACCTGAATCCCTGAGATCCTCTTAGTTCTCTCTCATGCTTTCCCCTTCTGTGCAGTTTCACTGCTACCAGCCAGAGTCCCCCATGAAATAAGACTGAAGGAACCTTCTACAGGACTTCACCTGAGACTGTACTCTTGTTTGGATTCTTTCTGATGCCTGTCTTGCTTTCCCTTCTACCTTACATTTTTCCCCTGACACTCTTTCTTAATAAATTACTTAAACAATAATTCTCACCTCAAGGTCTGTTCCTGAGTTAACCCAATTTGAGACACCTGCCCTACAAATTAAGGCTATTAGAGTAGGTAGAAAGGGTAGCTCATCAGGGAAAAAGACAGCAACAACTCAAATTTGGACATCGGAGATTACGGACAATTTATAGAAATTAAAGAAAGACCTAAACTGTCTGGTGAGTCTCAGAAATCATATGATGTTGGATTATTATATGCTGTACCTCCAAATCAAGTAATTAAAATAGATTTTTATCAGAAACTGTTTTCAAATTCGACTTACAATTATAGCAATTGAGAGGAAGATAAATTGAAGTTGTTCAAGAAGGTTAAAACTATTAGTAATGCCGAATTATCAGAACATTTGAATGCTGGAAAAAATGCTCAGAACCAGAATAAAGGCAACGATAGAGTGCTAATTTTCAAATCCAAATACCATGTCTCACTTTTCTGTGATTTCTCTTTTACATACAACAATGTCCAGTTTCCTGCATTCTTGATGTATTCTCCCACAAGTTTCAGAAACTGGTCTTTGAAGTTTCCCATCTCTCTGACTTCGTTTTTTAACAGGTTCCTTTATCTCCACCTTCTTTTAAAATACTTGTGTTCCCCAGATCCCATAGTTTGCCTCTTTTTCACTCCATCCTTCTTTTCTGAGGCAATATCAATGATTATGATTTCCTTTTTCTTCTCTGGACTAATAACTGCTAAGTCTTTATTTCTAGATATAATATTTTTTCTAGATGCCAGAAATATGTAGGTTATTTCTTCACTACCTTTACCTGTTAGAAACCAGAATTCTATATTCAACATATTAAATTCTAAACTGATTTTTAGCTCCTATTTTCTTTGTGTTCTATATGCTGTTTATTGATCTCACCATTGTCTGTGTCATTCAAGCCATAACTCTCAGAGCACTTCTAGACCTGTCCAGCTCTCTCAATGCTTCACAGATCCTTGTCAGATCTCTCTCCTTTAACAGCTGTCAAAACATCTCTTCCCTTTATGCTATAGTCTCAACCTACTTCATCATTCATGTATCACCTAGAGCAGGGAAATCCAACAGGATTATAGTGGAAGCCACATTCATAACTTTAAAAATTTCAGTAGCCACATTAAGCAAGTAAAGAGGTAACAGGTAAAATTACTTTTAGTAGTAAATTTTATTTAACCTAATATATTCAGATTATCATTTTTAAAATATAGTATCAAACATTATTAATAAGGTATTTTACATTCTTTAAAACAATTTTTTCATGGGTGTCCAGTGTACACTTTACACTGGTCAGCACATACATCTCAATTCCAACTAGTACATTTCAAATACTCAGTATCCAAATGTGGCTGGTGGCTACCATATGGACAGTATCTAAACTATCAGTATAGCTTCTCCCCTCTAGTCCCATCCTCCTTAATACTGCTACTAGAATAACATTTCTAACATGCAAATCTGATTTTTATACTTATCTATTTCATATATCTATCCATGACTTATAAGATAAAATCAAACCTCTTTTTCATGTCTCCCACAATCCTCTATGTTCCCATAGCTTCCTACTACTCCTTCATCATCTGTTAAGCCCTGACTCATGGTGCCCTGGAATTTACTGATCTTCAAACTCATGATGTCATATCTCTGTGTAGTTCTTTGGCTGTTAACCCTTCTATAGGAGCCTTTATCACTTTCTTTTTGTCTTCCTAAAGATCTTCTATTTAACCTACTCATTTTAAAAATGTATATTCTGTGAAGCCTTCTGTGAATTCCACCTGTACTCCTATGCCAAACATAGGTGTTTAGTGTTTCTCCATAGTACCTTGATCACTGCTGAAAAAGAACACATAAAATTATGCAAAAATATTTTCCGTATTTGTCTGTTAATTAGGCTTTAAAACCCTTGAGGGCTGAGAGGGTGCCTTATTTATTTTTGTATCCCAGGGAGCACAACAGAAGATCAATAAATCCATGCAGAATAAAGAAAAAAAAATAAGCACTTTCCATTGACAAATACTTCACCAATTATGAAATCATAGGATTCACAACCAACCCGGTATATGCCAGTCTCTCAATTTGTATATTGCATAGGGCTTCTACATTTACAGGGCACAAATCACATTACAGACTTATTCTGAATTAAATGAGAATGAAGACTTGGAGAGTCACGGTCTCTCACCAGAATTCTGGAGCAACAGTGAGACTTTCTCATAGTGATGACAAAGGACAAAAAAGAGCAAGCAGAAAAACATAAATGCCTTTAAAATATCTTCTTGCATCATATTTAAACCAGGGTTGAAGAGCACTACAGAGCATAGGTAGAAGAAAGAATGAATGAATATAGCCATTAATGTAGTGATTCTACCACACAGAAGAGTATATGTAACCAAGTTAACCTGATGTTTACAAGACTGTTCACCATAAGGGTACCATAGTAGTTCATTTATTTTTTTGTGGAATATATATCTTTATTTTGAATGTTTAAGCCTAAAATGTATTAGCCTTTCGAGATGTAATATGGTTCTGTTGAGTTTTATATGAGCAATGGCCAGCCAGTGTGGGTGGTCTTGTAAACCTTAGAATAGAGAGGAAATATAGGCCAGACACCAAAGTGGAGAAGCCATGGGACAGCTAAGTTGATGCAGCCTTACTCATGAGTTTATGTGAGATCGGTGGTGGGATGTCTGATTCAATTCCTGACTACCTACTCTTATGCCTCTCAGCTCTACTTTAGTAAACTTGAGAATCTTTCTTTTTATCACTGTGAAAAACTCTAGCCATTTCTGAGATGAGGAAACATATTTCCTGAATTTTTATGTGTCAGTGTCATAAGCATGACACTGAACAAAAACATAACCTGAATAACATTTTTATAATTTTCAGAGTAGTATGCCAGGAGAAAACACATCAAGGCTCTAGAAGAATTCATCTTGACCTTGAGTTTGCATCTTTTGCTTTGTAACAGTGTATATTCTGTGACTTAACATTGAGCAAAATTTCACTGATAGGATTCTAACTGGAAGTGGGAAAACAAATGACTTTATGAGGTTCTTTTTCTCCTCACCGTTATCAGCGGGCAAACACTCTTGTGGTCTCATTGACTGCTATATTGGTGGAGATGCTAATGAACTAAATCCAACAGATGCTTGGAAGCACAACTCAAGTTAAAATATGCAACCAACAGGAATAAAAAAAAAGTGGGCTGTTTCACACAGAGAGAGAGCTCTTCCTATAATTAGAGATAATTACCAATGTTAGGAGATCAAAAGCATCTTTTTTTGGTCCTTGGAAAGCTAAGTATAAACTGCAAACAGACAACAGCAGGTACACTAAATTTACAAGATGCATAATTTCTTGTGAAAAGCAGCTAAACCATTTTACAGCTATTTGCTTTCTTAGCATTTCATGTACACTTTTCAAAGTTCCCCTTAAATAAATCATTTGCTACATATAGTTTCTAGCAGCATAATTTATTTTTCTAGGGGAGACACTCATTCTCTGTAGTCAAAAAAAAAAAAAAGAAAGAAAGAAAAAAGGAAAGGAAAAAAAGAAAAGAACCGCAGCATACTTTCACAAAATGAAGACAAGTTTTCTCTGTAAATATCTTCCCATTAGATTGCTTTACATAAGACTCTAAGTTTTAAAACAAAATTTACATTTCAGTATTATAGTAGAAACATTAAATTACCAAATAAGGGTATAGTACAACTGCTATTTCTTACTAGGTTATTTCCACAGATAGTTTAACTGTTTTAACTACACTTCTTAATTGTACACCTAGTATACAGAGCTCATACAGTCCTTATACTGACAAAATTTTAATAAGTTAAGCTTTAGGTGTCATAGAAACTATCTGCAAATGAAAAACATTGATCACTAAATATATATCTTCAGTTTTCTTAATCATAGAATACAGAATCTTTTTTTCTCCTTTGATTTGTACCCATAGCAAAGCATATGAGGTTGTTAGAATAGCCAAGATTGCTTCTAAAACTGTTCTCCAAGTGCATGATCTGAGAGATTCATATCCAAGAGAACTGGAGAACTCAGTGAGAGACATCAGTACTAGGCAGGTAAATCAACAATATCTTGCAAGTAACTCTTTTTTAAATGAGATTCTGTGGAACTTTGTAAATATACTATCCTCAAATATAATTTACAGTCTCCCCATTTCCTTTAGGTTAATTGCTAAACTTCCTGTTGTAACATTCAAACCCCATTTATAATTTTACCCTGGCCTATATTTTAAAATTCATGCTTAGTGATCATCTCTACACCTTCTCTGGTGACATCAGATTATCACTGCAAGCAATTATTTAGTTTCTTACCCCTAAAATGTTTCCTGTGAATAAATATGTCCTTTTCTCCTCTCTCTGTGTGTCTCTATCTCTGTGTCTGTGTCTATGTCTCTCTTTGCTTTTCACTCCCTCTAACCTATTTATAGATACCTTTAAGGTCCAACTTAGAAGTCAACTATTTGGGGCAACCCCGCCTGATCCCCACAAGCATATTTAAGACCAGCCTCATCTTTCTTCCCAGAGCACTTCGAATAGACCTTAATTATATAAAATGTTATAGAGATTTGTATTTGCATTTAATTATCTGTATATCCATTCCTCCCACTAGATGTTAAGATGTTTATGCTACTTCCAACTTGTCTAGGCTCCAAGAGAAGGTCTTATACACACCTTATTCACATGTGTTAAAAAAATTCATCACAATCCATGACAGTATTGAGAATTTAAATACTACTTTAGAGGAGGGGGTCAGTAAACTGTAGCCCAAGGGCAGGCCACCTGTATTCATTCAGTCTTCACAGGGCATTGTTCCCTCATGCCAGAATTTGAAATATAACACTGCAGGGATATTGTACCCCAGTGTTAGACCAAAGATCTATTTGACAATTTCAGTGACAGTTTCTAAACAGAAAAATTTGGTATTTATTTTTAGTGAGAAAATAAATTTGAATCTATGGATATATTTTAAAAGAAGTATATCCAGTGTATTTAAAACTAATTTATTCATTTTTAATCTCATATGCATGATCATTGACCTAGATGTCAGATTTCCTGGGATCTCTGCTTGATTTTAAGTTGTTATTACCTATGTGATTGGGCCAGTTATTTAATATTCACGAGTCTCATTCCCCTATATGTATATAAGAATGACAATTTTTTTGTTCCTTTCCAGTGTTATTTTCAGGATCAAAATAAATATAAAGTTGCTTTGAGAACTCTAATGCAAAAGTAGTATTATTTCGAGGGGCTGCATCATAGAACTTTTTGAGAATGTGATGAAAACTATGGGTATTTTTCTTATAAAAATGCACAGATTACCACAAACATGAAATTTTGCTTATGAGCACAGCCCACTGGAACCCTACCTTTGAGCCAGTCCACGAAACTATTTAGAATCCCTCGTCTAAAGTGTTGTGTTCATTTAATATAACATTATTTTATCTAGATGTACATTAGAAGCAATCTGAAATAAATGAAATAAATGTTGCATGTTGCATGCCTTTTCCATTATTTGTAATTAAGTCTTTGACAATTGTATTTGCCATGTTATTCTATGGCTAACTGTCAGTTTCTTTCCCACCACCTAGCCTTTCAGTGGGTCCTAGGTGTACTTCCCTCTCCAGTGTAATAAACAATTACAAAGTGTAAGAGAATTCTGAAACAAAGGTGCCATGTGACAGCTCTCCTTTAAGTTTTAGAAACTACTAGGAAAGTGAGGAAACCCATCATATGGGATAGAGATTTGTAGTAGCTTTTGACAGATTTTTGCTTTAAAAATAAAAATCATTCTTATTCAGAAAATAGCCAGTCTACTTTTGGTTATTTCCAGGCAAAGTCCTCTTTTAGTTTAAATGCATCCCATTAAACCTAAACTCCCTTGGTTTATTTGAACTTTAATTGAGAGACAATTGGGAAATATGGGTGAGGTAGATTAAATAACTCATTTAAGAATGAACAATAATGAAAAAACACACATAATAGGGTTATTATAGCCCTATTATCTGCAGTCCTACTTCTTTTTTTTTTTTTTTACTAGAGCCTCCCAAAATTATCAATATGAACAAAATATTCTCTGGTGATATTCAGCTCATTTATCTATGTTTATACCACTGAAACTGAAAAGATTTCCATTTAGACACTCATTCCTGAAGTCAATGTATACACACACATACACTCATCTAGAATAGTTTGTTCAAAACATTTGAAAGGCAAACAATGTGATCAAATATATCTAATCTCTTTCAGGTCTTCACTATGATTCATATGTACTGGCTGAGTTTTGCACTTCTAATAACAGTGATGGTATTTTCAAGATCACTTGTTCTGCTAATGAGGAATAGTTTAAATCATTCCTATTTCTCAAGACAAATAAATATAGAAAGTTTTCGATTCTCTGAAACTAAGATTTTGACCAGAGCCCAATTTATCATTTTTCCCTGACATTTTTTTCTCTTTGTTATCACCTAGAATTATCAGGGGCAGGCTGACCCAAAATATCCCACAATGGCATATTGATTACTTTGAATTAATGTACTTGACAAGCAGCCAGTGCAGGAAGGGCATGTTGACCCTCCCTTGTCTCCTTGAATGCAGGAATTAAATTTCCCTGTGAAAGGTGCCCTCCACTCTCCTAGGGGGCTCAGAGAGACACCATTTGTTATCAATAGAGTTAAAAAATCCAGAGCCAAAATACCTGTGTAAATAAACCTTGTTACCCCTTTACTAATTTACTACCCAAGCCCAAACTTTGCTTAGACTGCTCACTTATGAGCACCCAAACCTAAGTTTCTTGGTCCTGTCAATTTTTCACAAACTTATTGTTTCTTTATCTAAAAAGTATAAAAAGCTGGCTGGCTCATCTTTTCTCTGGGTATCATTTATGATCTCCCATGGACATGTATTCAAAAGGTTTTTCTCTTGTTCATCTGGCCTTGTGTCAATTTTACTATTAGTCCAGACATAAGACCTAAAAAAAGGTAGTGGGGTTGAGGGTGGGAATGCTCCCCCTCTCCAACAGAATGGAAAAACAAAATAGGAAGAAGAGGGTATCAGAAGTATTGTTTCAAATCATAACTCATGGTTTAGAAAAGACAATAATAGTTCAGTCTCATTATTTTCTTACAACTCATCTAAAGCAGCCTATATTCTATTGTTAAATAAAAGAACCTGAATATTTTGATATAGTGGTAGGTTTGTGCTACCAAGAAATAGTTCTAGTATTCTAATAGATGCTGATAAAGCTGAGAGAAGTGTAATTTAGATTATGGTATTAAAATACTCATGTAAATTCTTTAATAATATTTCTAACTAAAACCACTTATTTCCCTCACCTACCTAATCTGGACACTTTTTATCAAAATACAGTACAAAGGACCTACAGGCAATGAAATTGCTAAGTATTTATAAAGTGCTATGCATCCCCATGACATAATTTCTGATTCTTCCCTTCTAGGTCTATAGAAAGCAATAAAGCAGGGTAAAACGTTGAGAAATGAAATTTTTGTCTGATTACCCAGGGTTTTTTTCTTAAACTCCTCTGTTTTTAGTGACTGCTAATCACCTCTGAAAGGTGCTTGGGAAGTTTTCAGATTTTGCGGCATAGTAGCAGCAGGAACAGTTCACAGTCCCACGAAAGCTGGTTGAAGTTTCATACCAAATGTATGAGTCTGGTTTAAATTATGACTTTGTTGTATTAACAAGGAAGGGAAAAGACATTTTTATATTCTGAAGTAAAGCAGACTTTAAAGAATTTCAGTGAGTACTAAGTGGATTTAGAGAAGAATGCATTTCATGCAACATCAAAGTTAAAGTTATTTTAAAATTCTTTTAAGTATATGACCTGAATATTAGAAGTATTAACAAAGGAAACCTTCCCCAGATTTAAGCTTTATAAAAGCCTTATTATGATGTAAATTGCCCTAATTTTGTTTCTTAATATAAACACAGTTAATTATCATTTACCTACAGTTTCCACAAATCATAGTTAAAATTTTCATAGATACTCCCTGTAGATCTTATCTTCCTTAATTGATTCCATTTTTCCATATCCTTCACTTAAAAAATGGGTAACTGCTTCTTAGCTTCCTAGCTTAAGCAATTTAACAATAGCACAATTACTACAATCTATAAATATAAAGGCCATATGAAAAAAAAGGGTTGATTGATCCAATTTCATGCAATTTGCACAAAATGTCTGAATTTTTTGTCTTGACTGCTCATGCACTCTAATATATGTAATTATCCTTTATGATAATTCTATAGACATTGCCGTTATAGATAAGATCAAAAATTATTTTAAATAGTTGACAAATAATGCAAAAACATAAACATAGTGACTTCACACTCTATAACTATGCTATTTTTTTATATTTAAAACATATTCCTTCCACAGAATGGGTGAGGAACCCCCAACATGATAAGCTTTAAGTAAGTCTTCTACCCTTCAAAAGAGCTAATTAACCATTGCCCTAATCTCGAAATTTCATTATTAGAATCAGATACTATTAATTCTTCTTCATGTTTAAAATATACTTAATTCACAAATGTTATGATCTTATGTATAGAACAATTTGATATACAGATAGTTTGTTTTAGTAGATTTTGTTAGAGGTAAAATAGAATATTGTGGCTGCAGAGATCAGAGAAGTCAAGAAAAAATATCAAAAAGGAATATAAGTCACTGAGAGACATGCTTCACTGAGTTTATACACTTGCCTACAGTTAACTAGTTTTTATATACTTTTAAAAACATATATTGAAGATAAGTGGTCTGGGTTATGGGGGAAAAAGCTAGGAAGCTGAAGACCTCTTGTCAAACAACAAAAATAAAGGTTGGTCAGATGTTTTTGCAGTTATTGCAGATAAGATATTTCCTATTAAATAGGAATGAGAAAGAGAAAGAATTAGGGCATCAGTAAAGAAACAGCATTTTTTAATGGGCCGTATCTGGCCACACTTGATCTTTCTGTAGGAATTAATTGGAGTAGCCAAGGGTTCACATAAATTCCATTGTGATAAAATATAGTTAAATTTGGTAATTCAGTTGGACATACATGGCTTAAAATTGAAGGTTATCCTCGATTTAGCTGCTTGTCAGCACTATCCATAAATAGATTCTGCAATTTTTCTTAACTATAACTGAATTAAATGAGTAAAAAATTAAATAAATAAGTGTTAAAATGAGTTCAGAACAGAAATACTGACCTTGACTCTGATTTTTTATAAAATGTTATCTATATAAAAATTTAAAAAATAGATATGATATTAAGGTTTATTAATTATATGCTTGAGCATTTTCTTCAGTTTTCTTGCCCTGTTTGTCTTTAGTTTACAATATGCTTTTCATTAAATATATTTATTTTCTTTCTTTCTTTTTGAAAAGCTTTTTAATAAAGATATCATTACCTCTGCATATTCTCCAACTCCCACAGAGACTGAAAATGTAAAATGCAGAATAAATTCTATGGCTATTATACAAATAGCTTAATTGAAGTACATTTATTTTGGTCTGCCTTCACAAGTAAAAGTTATTTTAGTTAAAAGATGGAAAAAAGTCTAGAGGTCTTAAACCTAGTACTACTCTAATAAACTCAACACAAGGTTCTTATTTCTCTAACATAAAGCAACCTAATGCAAATAAGGATAGACAGTAAATATTACTTAAGGTTCATTATGAGGTGTTAAATCCATCATCACAGCATGTGAGTCAGGACCTATGAGTTTAATCTACCAAGTACCATAACATGGGTGTATAAATATGTGCTCCTTCAGAATCAAAAGTGTATTTTATTTGTCTAAACCTGTAATTTTCAAGTACTTCTAACTGGCATCCTATAAACAGAATGACTAAGATTAATTATAATTCTTTGTCTTCTAAATAAGAATATTGTTTTGTGCTTTTATACCAGTACTGAAAAACAGATTAAATTAATATCTATCATTAGCAAGGACAATAAGAAACTTTATGGAATATGTTTGTCATTTATTTGTCTTTACTCTTCATAACTACCAACCTATAAAACTCTTGTATATTTTGCTCCAGCTTGGAAAATGTAAACTTATTAATTCCAAACAAATTCATTTATTAATTATTGAAGTTAATAAATATGATACAAAAACTAATATTCTGAGAAACTTTTATATAATAAATGTTATTCAAATAGCACTTAAAATAATCACATTCAAGTAAATAAATGTTATTTATTAATTGGTAATTACATTTGTCTGGTGTGTGTGTTTATGTGTTGAGAGACATATATATATATAATTGGAACAAATCTATTTTAGATATTCCAATGACTATAAAGAGAAGCAAACATATAACATGCCTTTTTTCCTCCCACTGTTTATTAAAATTGAAAATATTTCAAATGTATTTTTATATATCAGTTTCAGAATGACTTCTATCTTAGTCTAAGATACCCACAGAGAGCATGTTTCTGTTCTCCTTTGCTCTTGTTAGAAATATTAGCCTTGTATTTACAACAGGTCTGAAGAGAAACAGGAGTATTTTGTAGCTATAGATATAAAAGGAAAAAATATAGTAACAGTAAAAGATTGAAGCCACATTTCTATTATCCCTGGACTAAGTTTATAAGATATTTATGATGTAGATATTCCTTGGAGTTGATACACTTTGTAATCCTGACTACTTTGGGCTAAGGACTTGGCTGCTGCTATGACCTTTTTTTTTTTGATTGATGGTCCTATTATGAGGAGTGTCATTAGGTGCTGAATAGGGTTGCAACCACTCATATGAAAAATAAGGATGTACCTGGACACATTTTCAAAAACTAAGAGGGGAAATCAACCTTCTGATGCTTCTCCTATCCTCACTCACTATGGTCTTGTGAGCAAAGTTATTTTTTCTCCCCCATGGCTGTTACATCAGAGATGGTGGCTCATCTCTCATTAGTTAATTCCCTGCTCCCTGCCCCAGCCAAATCATAAACACATTCCTTAGAATGTTTCTGAAATAGAGCTTGCCTCCTAATTTGCCATAATTCACCTCAATTAAGGTTAGATAATCAGAAATGTAACCTTAGAACTTTCTTATAAATAGCTAATATCATTAAAATGCAATTGATTTATATAATTTTAACGTATATTTGACTCAATGAGTTTGTGTAGACCAATACCACTTTTTTCCATGTAAACAAAATGAGACTCTGAGAGTATAATGACTTGCCAGACTGTTGCTTATTCCAAGCATCCAGTTACCTCTCACCAATATGGCACCACATTAATAATTAAATTTAATCACTATTAGTGGGCATTCTGTTACCTGTATTAAAAGTATGTTATTTGCTACAACCACAACTTGAGTATTAAGTATATAGGGCTTGCCAGAGCTGTGTTGAACAGGAAGTGAACTATGCTATCAAGACTCAACTATCTAAATATTAAAGATTATTTAAATTTTTTTTGTATTTTATCATGAGGGGCTTATGTATTTGTACAAAAGCCATCCTATCAAACTTAAATTACTAATTTCTATCCATCTAATAGCCAACATGGGATGTGTAAGTCTCTAGAAACTGCTGTTTTCCAACATACAGCATGTTTTATCCCCAACATTACCTTCATTTGCATGAATAGTCTTTAAGTTCTAAGAAACAGCCGAGTTTGACAGAATACAAATATATTTAATAATGTGTGGGGAGCCGTTCTTATCAAGGCTCTCATACCTGAGATCTAGGCAACTTCGCCTTGGGACAGGGTCTGCCTCGCCCTGTGCTATCTGATAGGATAGACAGCATAAAGTCAGTTATCCTGACATGCCCTGACTTGCCCTGGGCCCCTTGAGCCATTTTCTTAAACTAATCTGACCTTGTAGCCCCCTCCTCTCCCGGGACCCTTCTGCATTTTTGGGTCATATAAGGAAATGGAATGTTCTGTGGTTTGGTATCCAAGGCAACTGTGCTTATGCAAATCCTCCTCCCCCTTATATACTCTACCCCTACCTACAATAAACGAGACTTGATCAGAAAGCCTGTCTTGTCTCCATTCTTCGCTTCTTGTCCCCCTTCTCTTTCAGTGCTTGGGGCCCCCGTTGACTGTCCCGTGGGTTGGGACAATAATGTATATTTAATTTATTGGCACTATGAAATAAAAGAGAGCAGCATGGAAGGTAAAACTTAAAATATTAACGATGTAAATTAATAGTAATATAATAAATCACACCATTAAAATATTTAAAATAAATCTTTAGAATAGAACCAGACATTTTCACTGAAGGAGATTTAGTAACTGTTCCAAATTTTTAGGAAGTTTAATTATCTGGGTCCTAAAGGAGTTCTTAAAAGTTTTTTACAGCATAATACTGGTCAAAGGGTAAAACTGTTATAAAATGAATAAGGTCTAAGAATCTAAGGTACATTATTATGGTGAATATGATCAACAATACTGTACTGTATACTTGAAAGTTGCATTAAGAGTAGATTTTAAATATTCTCACCATAACAACAACAAAATGATAATTATGTGAGGTGAAGGATATGTTAAATAACCTTAATGTGGTAAACATTTCTCAATATGTACGTGTATCAAATTATCACCTTAAATGTATACAATATTATATGTCAATTATATCTCAGTAAAGTTTTTTATAAAATCATTCTTCTAAATGTAGCAACATTCCAAAGATTAGTTTTTTCTATTTATAAATTGTGTAGAATTATGTCTCATCTTTGTAATTACCTTTTAAGAAATAACTTCATAATATTAAAGAATACCAACAAGAATTTTTTGCACATTATTTACTTTTTGAATTTTAGGTGCAAAGAATTCAGTTAATACTATTTATTAAATTAGCAGGCTGTGCAAGGCCCCTTTATTTCATTTTTAAAATATTTTTTGATGTTTGTCCAATTATCCTAATAACCACTCTCATTTCCTCTCCTTCACATATAAACACCATGGGAACTAACTATAATGTGTCATGTCTTAATATATATATGTATCCTTGAATAATATGTTATTGTTTATGTGTTTTAATTATCACATGACATTATGATGCTATATTTCTTGTCGTGTTTTTCACATTTTTCCCCAATTAGACCAACTGTATGATTTATTCTTGGCCTCTATGTATAGCTAATAATTGTTTCTTTAATGCTGCATAGTATAAATTTTAAAAATAATCTATTTTTACTCATCTTACTTGTCTAGAATGCCTATTTTCTTACTTATTGCAACATACATATTTTCTAATAGAAATAATTTGTGGCCCTCACCAGCCATTTTTAAAAAGACTTTATAAGAAAATCACTAGAAAACAAAAGCCAGTAATGCAATATATTGGAAAAGAGTTCTGATGGTGATTCTTCAGTGTTTCTTTTCAGTTGGTCTGATCCAAATAGCACAGGACTGGGTGTTAGCTCATGTGGATTTAATCCCCAAGCTGCCCTCACATGATCTCTGATACTTCTTTAATCTAGAAAAGTCTCTAGACTTTTTTCCCAATAATAAAATCTGTAGTTAGATTATATATTTAAAACTCTTAGGTTTAATCAATACCTTATTGGACATTACTTAAGTTAGTCTAAATTGTTTAGAATAGTTAGAAAATAGAAAATTTGTCTAAGGGTGTTAGAAGGGAACAGAAATTGCATTTGTGCTCCAACCATTGGCATTAATGGTCCTCTTCATAGAAATATACAAAACATAATGCTCTTAGATTTCATCTAAGATAATCATCTTACATATAATTGGATTAACCTTGTTGAAAATGTTAAATGGTAACATGCATAGAGTCAATCTTAGGAGAACAACATCTGCTAACAATTGATCAGTCTTTAAAACAGTTATTTCTGAGAACAATACAGGTAATCTACTGTTGCTCAGATCATACTTTAGTCTAAGGTAAGATCAAGTTAAAATCTCAACGTCACTTAAAAATTATTTGACTTTAGACATATTATTAAATCTCTGAGTATTCTGTCACATGTGAAGTAAGGATAATGGAATTTTTTTGTATAAGACATTGTCATGTAGTTATTTGTTGTTAAAATAAAACATACTATGAATCATTGGAAGGCAGGGGCTGTTACCTACTTTTCATCTTTTTATCTGAGAATAATGTCTATTAAGGTACTTAATTCATGTTCTCTGAAAAATCAGTAATACATCTTAATGAGTCTCTTTCATGTCTTTACAGTGTGTATTTTTAAATGCAATGACTCTTACTGTATTAAAAATGAGAATTGTTTGGTAGCTAGGCACTCAGTGAAGATTACTTCCACTTTCCCAGAGCATACAGAACTGAACCATAAATAGTGATGAAACCATATGTATTCTGTACCACTAACAAAGATTGTGAATAAGGAGGGGCATACTTGTTCATTCACATGAACCTTTATTATAAGAACACTTTGCATCAGATACAGTGCCAGTCAACAATCCAGTGTTTTGTTTGCATGTTTGGAAATTTCTATCTGTCTTTCTGAATGCAGATAACACATCTAGGTGGTTAATTATTATTTTAATTTACACATGTTTTAAAAACTAGAGAAAAGATCTATGGTTTTACCCCAAAATAAATAAAATGCATTATGGATTCATAAAACAAATCAACTTGATCTAAAAGATTGTTATTGATAATTGTTCATTCATTTTATATTATCAAGTAACACACTTAACAAATTAAATGTGATTGCAAAGTTTAAAATAAAATTACAAGATGCCCCACCCCTCACCAGTCTCCCAAGTACTCTAACCAGCAAGCAAATACTTTTGAATCTTTCATCTGCTTAATCTGGCACTTTTATATCTCCATATTTCATGTTGATATGCATATGGCTAGTGCAATTTATAAATCTTAATCATCATGAAACTTCAAATTTCAGCAGCAATGTAGTTGTCACTTAGTTCTAAATCTTTCCACCTCTCCTGAAAACCATAGAGATACATACAGAGAAAACACACTCATGTGTTTTAGCACATATAGCATATGGGGGATGTTTACATTTATTACATTTATTTATTTATTATCTTTAGGTTAGTGATAGATCATCTCTTCAGGCTGTCATTCTTGTGTTTTCATTCTTTCAAACACTCATTATTATAGTATGAATTTTAAATCAGTATTTAGAGTAAACAGCATCTTGCTTTAATCCAGATTGCTGCTCTTGATGCTGATGGCACACTTGTTATCCAGTAACATCCCTTCATGGTCAACATGGAAATTTCCTTTGAAGATTTCCTGTGCCATGACTTCTGTTTTCTGAATGCCATTTCTTTCATTTATGGGCTTATGTTGCTGGAGGGCATCCTCTGGTTAATTATTTTTAAAAGGTACATGGAAAGTACCTTTTGATTATCTGAAAATATCATTATTTTCCTCTCACATGCCTGACTGATTAGTTATGTTACATTTTTAACACATGGCTCTGATGTCTCTTTCTGTTCCTATGTTACTGCTGGAATGTCCAAAGCCATTCTGATTACAGATCCTTTGTATGTGACATCCGTTTTTCCTCTTATGATATTTATGGAGACTTATTTTTGTCTCCAATGTTCTCAAATTTCATAATGATGTTATTTGGAGGGGGTCTGTTTTCATCCATTGTGCTGAGCACTCAGTGGATTTTTTCGATCTGGAAATTCACATACTTGAGTTCTAGGAAATTGTCTTGAATACTTTACCAATTCCCTCCCATGTATTTTTCTGTTTTCTCTTTCTAGGATGCTTATTAGTCAGCCATTAGGTTTCTTGGAACAATCTATGAATTTCCTACTTTTATTTTCTTTGTCTTTTGCTCTACTAATTTGACTACTTTTATCTTCCAACACATCCAGTGAGATTTATTTTTTCTCTTATGTAGCTGATTCAAGACAGGGCAAATTCTCTCAAGTGGAGGGGGTGGGGGGACCAAAGCCTGTACTGAAAGAAAAAAATCACACATGCCAAAGTTAAGGTCAAAAGGAAAGCTTATTAAAAAGGAGGAAAATAAAGACTAGAGAAACCAAAGACAAAAATTTGAGACAAGGGAAAAAAGCTCCTAGTGTCCAGGATCCCGTTAATATGTCATTCTTTAGTTCATGTGAGTTATAATGACTTTAATTACCCATTTCCTTTGATATGGACATACAGTGAGGAAGGGGAACAGAAAGAGTGTGTAGCGTGAATATGTAGCGTTAAAGGCTGACTAGCAGTTCACAGCCTTTAATCTATAGGTTCCCCCATGGTTTTAGCCATAGGGAATGAATGATTTTATTTGTGTAAGGAGCAACTCAAAGACTGTTTTCCTGTCTTTCCTTCACAATGTGGGGGAATGGGTTGTTAGCAATCCCAGCAGAAATCTCCCTTTGTTCTACAGGTGTCCTCCTGGCCTGGCTGCAGGGCTGATCAGCATATTGTGGGCTCTGAATATAGCCTGATTTAACATTTTCATTCTCTTGCCTCCTGCCTACATTATAATGTCAGACAGAGTCCTTTGAGAGACAGAAGTTACAACCTTTTTTCCTACATAGAAAATTTCCTAGAAAAAAAAATTAGCTATAAGTTTGTTGACTAGGTAATGGAAAGAGTAAAAAGAAAACACCCAAAGTTAGCGAGTGCAGGAAGTGGCTGCCACCCTAGGGCAAAAGAAACTAAGGCTGAAATAACAAAAACCTAGAAATATACAGGAGAGGCCCTGTGGAGCTGATACTCTGATCTCTGCGAATGAGACACTACTCAAGGGCACTGATGCCTGAGTTCAGAGTAGGGGCCTTCTGGGCCTTTGTCCTATGCCTTGGAGCAGGGGTTCTAGAGGACTAGCACTAATATCATTGGTGAGATGGCATGATGAAGCTCGTTTGCCAGTGTTAGAAAAAAACGAAAACTGTATTTAGCTGCTGCTTATTAGGAGTGATGCTGCTGGGATGAAGAACTATTGTTGGGGAATAAATGAGAATAATAAATCCTTTGTCCTTACTACGCCTTACAGTCTCCCTCTCATACCCCCTAGTGACAAAGCCGAACAGGGAGCAGCTGGCAAAGCAGAGTTTATAGTCTCTGTTCCACCATTACAAAGCAGAGTATAGAAGGATGGATTTGGACTTGAGAAAAATAACTCAAAAACTCTTTGTTTTCTGAAGATTTTGTTTAAAAACATTCTGATCTAATGTCATGGACGTGATATATTCTCATATTTTTTCGTAGATACTGAAATCTTCCTGTGTCAAGGTATATTTTTTCTGTTGTTTTCCTTGTTTTTATTTTTTTGTCTTCCCTCTTCCTTTCATTTTTCTCCTCAATTACCATATTCAATGCTCAAAACTTTGCAAGAATACTTTGGCATCTGCCAATAATTAGGAGACTAAAACTCTGAATATGTGGAAGGAGCTTAATAAAATTAAGCTTTATCTTAGGTCCATATGAATAGTGATTTCCTTGGGAAACCCCTGTGGCAGTACATTTAGGTGTTCCCTCTTAAGCCTATCAATTCACCAAAGGACTCTCCCAGTTTTTTGTCTGAATGATAACACTTTGCCATTGAACTCAGGAAAGAGTTCTGTGATCTAATTATTTCAATAAATCGGTTACACCCATCCACCTGCTTTACACATTTTTTTTCTGTTTTCCTCTCATTTTTTTCAGTCTATTCCCATGGTATATATCATGAAAATATATATATTCAATGTATTGAGATTGTAATAATCGTAATAGTCTAGTGAACATCTCCATTTTAAACATAGATGTTGTATTGTTATATTTGAGCTATTAACAATATACACAAAATGATTTTTAAATGAAGTACTAATTATTTGGGGTTCGAAAATTTAAGCTAATAAAATTATCATCTGCAAGGCTTTTTTACTACCTTCTGATACCTTGCATTCATTCCTCAATGGCCCTTAAAACTGCTTGCAGAGTTTATTTTGTAAACTTTTAGTATATCAAATTATATAATTCCATATAATTCCTTCTGACTTTAAGCACAGTTTACCTAAAATAGATACTTCTTATGAAACAGAATTTTGTAAAACACTCAGCATGGAATTTTGAAATGTGTAATGTTAGAGGACTTATGTTATCTAAAATTTGATTTTAAAAGAAAAAAATATAACTCTCTCTGGAGTCTCTTAACTCTCCAATTCTATGGTGCTGTGGTAAGTTTTCCTTGAGTTTCTATGTGTAATGTAGAAATCTCTGAATCGCACAGTTTAGGAAAACAAGTGGTCAGATTTTATCTCAAGGAAATCATCATTAACCAAGACTGATAACTTTAATAATGCTAAAATGTAATTATAATTTAATTTGGACTTGAATTTCAATTAGTTCTTCTGTAAAGAACAACCTTTTATTATTGAGCAATGTTAGAACCGCAAAAATCTTATTTGTATTTATTTTCAATTCAATAAAATGTGGTTTTAGCTTATCAATCCTTTAATATTAGGTATCTGTCTTGAGATTACCTAGAGACACATTAATTGGAAAGTAACATTGGTAGTATTAAATGAATAAGCATTCAGATTTGATCCTACAATGATTCAGAACAATGTAGATTCAATGTGTAAATATTATGAGAGCTTCATTTTTTGGCTTGTATGTTCTTCATAAACAACCCAATGCATAATTTGAAATTCGCCTGCCAGAAACAGTATTCAATGTAATATCAAAGAACAACCTAATTACTATAAGTAGACATACTACCTAATCTAAAGCTATGTAAAAGATACAGACATTTGAGTATAATAATAAATATAAAGATATTATTTATTAGTCAATGTAATAGCAGGCACTTATTAAAACCTTTATGTATATTATCACACTTAATCTTCACAAAAAATAGTGATGAAGATTATACCATTATCCCCAATTATATAAATGAGAAAATTAAAGCTATATAATGCTTCGATGTTTTGCCCCAAATGTATGTAGCTTGAAAACAGATGAGTCAATACTATGAAATCCATTGTAGTTTTGATGTGAATCAACATGCTAAACTGCAATATGTGTGTGTGTGTGTGTACACATGTGTATATAAAACAATACCTTGTTTTAATATCACTATTAGCACAATTTGCAATATCATATGTTGTAAGCAGAATGATGAACCCCCAAAGATGTCCACACCCTAATCCACAGAACCTGTGAATATGTTAGGTTATAGGTAAAGGAGAATTAAATTTGAAAATGTAATTAAGATTGCTTATCTGGTGACTTGAGGTAGGAGATTATCCTGGATTATTTTAATGAGCTCAAAGTGATCACATAGATCCTTATAAGTGGGAGAAGGAAGTAGAACAGGGAGAACCAGACAGATGGCTGTGGGAGATACACTTGGCTCAATATTTCTAAATTTATAAATGAAGAGAGCCATGAGCCAAGAAATGTGGGGGACCTCCAGAAGCTGAAAAAGACAAGGAAATGGACCCTCCACCTAGAACCTCCAGAAATGAATGCAGCCATGCTGACATCCTGATTTTAGCCCATAAAACAAATATAAGACTTCTGAACTACCTTATTAGGTAATAAATTCATGTTGCTTTAAGCCAGTAAATTTGTGGCAATTTGTTACAGCAGCAATAAGAACCTAATACACCATCTCAAAAGAGAACAATAAAAAGCTAAAAAATAATCCAGTGAATACTTTCAAAGTTAGTTTTGATGCTCTTTAGAATAAGTAGGGTACTTTATACTAGTAAAAA
Source organism: Macroglossus sobrinus (assembly GCA_004027375.1). NCBI lineage: Eukaryota > Metazoa > Chordata > Mammalia > Chiroptera > Pteropodidae > Macroglossus > Macroglossus sobrinus. The sequence continues at coordinate 89,776 of PVKZ01001924.1, read as the reverse complement.
TATATCTTGCTTTTTTACATAGTTGGCACAATATTTACATATATAAGGAACTCTGAAAGACTTTGCCAAAGCTATAATTGAGAAATAAAACATACAAACAAATGTGCTGCTTTTTGCTTATCATCAAGCCATTATGTGACTCTGTTTATGTAAATTGGGTAAAATGTTCTTTTAAAAATCTTCTTTAAAGTTTACAAATATTTAATGTTTCTTTTACTCAAGCTATAGTAGAATTTCATTAAACAATTCTGAATAGTAAGGAATAATTATAATTTTTTTTCCTATTGTCTTAGTCAGAAATTTCTGTAATGTTCTATGACAGAACACCTCCAAACCCAATGGCTTACCACAACATTTTATTTCTCATTTTTCTAAGTAGGGATGCATGTGGTTCTATGTCAAGCTGTAGGTCTGTGGTTCAGGTGGAGGACTCTCCTTGAGACTCTGAATTCAGGTTTTCCCTATGGGTCACATTCTGAACCCAAGAAGAAGGGGCTGTGGGCTACCTAGGGCATAATGTTTTCTCATGCTTGTAGTCACAAGGTCCCAGATGGTCAAGCAGAAACTTCTGAGGCCTCTTTAGCTCTTGATTTGAATTCACACACTGTTACTTCTGCCTATTTTCCATTGTTCAAAGCAAGTCATTTTTCCATGCCCCAAATCAATGGGCAGGAAAGTATACTACTTGCTTAGAGGTAGGGGCAAGTAAATAATGGATATTAGCTAAATGATGATATAATGTACAACATTCAACATTAATAAAAATTAATCTGGGCTAAAGTATAAATTATTTCTATGCTCCCTCAAATATTGATATTAATTATACTATCACTTAATTATTCAGTGACAAATGTCTATTTAACTATAAAGAACTTGAATATTATAGTGAATTAACCCAAAATTTTATTTCCTACAAATCTTATTCAAAACAAAATTTGAATAAAATATACTTAAGACCCTCAAAAAAGCACCCATGTACTTTATTAACTTGAAGAACTACTATAAATAAAAATTAAATTATCCATTTATATTTGTATCTTAGAGTAGTTATGGCTCTTTGTTAAAGGGCAAATAAAATATAAAACAGCCACAATTGTGATTAGAAATATGAAAATGAGAAACCAGCATTAGAAATGAAATATATTTTTTTAAGAAATTCCTTTTTAAAATCAGGTCCCAAGTATTTCGTATAATAGTCAATTATAGTTTTAGATGGAAGGAGAAGGTCTTAATTGTACCTTTTAACTCTAGGGAGTTCTGTTGGAATGCAACAAATAGTTTCTTTTCTGTCTAGGTACCAAATAAATCTATTTTAGGAAGTTATATTTAGTGCTTTTGAATATGTTAGATTGGTTGGAAATGTTCTTTGTAGACTAAAATTAGCCCCCCCTGTTAACTGTTTCATAATGTTGTCCAGCTAATTGAAAAAAAATAATAGTATTACTCATCAGTAATAATAAGCATTAAATATCACTCTCTGGGACCTAATCCAATAGCACACTTTATCTTTTTATGTTTGAATTTTTATTATATCCTAGGTAAAGAGACCATAACAATAGCATTTTATTATTTAATTGTCTTTCATCAAATAAATTCAAAGCTAATTTCCTTAGAAAATGTATCTATTTTAAGTTCACCTCTTTAATATCATTTTTAAACATGGTACATCCATTTAATCAATAGAATATTAAATAATATGTAATGAGACATACACTTTCAAAAGTTAGTAAGTAAATGATAGTTTAATATCTAGCTCATTTGCTTGTTTCCTTCTTTATCCTTTAAGAAGAAAAATTAAGAGAATATATAATGTCTACTATGCAAAAGTTTAAGGAATTTGCCAAATTATCTTCACAATATACAACTTTTCTTATTTATTACATTTTATGTGGATATGCTCCTTTTGCAAGTCCTAACCACAGCCTATTCCCTGGACTGTTAGCTTTGATACCCTTCCTTGTTTATCTCAGTGGTACTGTGATGTCCCCTTGTTAATCTGTCATACTTTGGTCCCTGCACTCACCTCCCTGGTTAATTTAAACTTCCCACCTCACTGTTAAGGTAGCAGAGCATGCAAATTCCAATTAAATGTTTGTATTAGAGGCATGTGTATTATTTTAACTGATCTACTTACTATAGACATTTCTATATTTTCCTAGAATTAGAAGAAAAGTGAGGTATCATTCAATAATTCTCTCCTCCCCTTTTTTCCATTACATTTTATCCTGTTTATTTAAAATTTTCCAGTTGAACAATGATTTTTAGTGGCTCTTCTTCCTTAATTTGCCCCCTGTGAATCAGTACAGCCTAGTTTTCCTGTCTTGGTTCTCTATATACTTATCTTTCTATATATTTATCATGGGTAAGTGCAATAAATCCCAAATCTCAAAAATCAAAACTTTACACTAATGAATTCTAAATCTTTATCACTCCAAAATTTCATATCTATCATCTACATATTCATTAGGTTGTATGATCCATAGATACTACAACTGCATATTCTCCAAAATGAACTTTTGTCTCCTCCCACTTGGCCTTCTTTTACTTAATGCCATCACTGTTTACCCAATCACTCAGGCCAAAGTCTTGAACTCACCCTAGATTTCTTATTTTTCTCATCCCTTACCAATTCCTGCAGATTGCCCTTCTATTAGTTTTCTTGTTTGCTCCATCCTCACAATCTGTACTTTTATTATTTTACTTCACCTATTTTATCATGTGCTCAATTCAATACTTTGCTCTACAATGATGCTGCATACTTCTGTTTCCCAGTCCTCTTCTCTACTTTGCTCTGTGCCTTGTGAGATAGATAGACCTGTATGAATTAGATCCACAGGCTTCGTTGCCCTCTGACTTCTGGTTGGGTTCCTTTAATGGGGAGCTCAGGAAAGAGATTGGTGCTGTGTGGAGAGTCAACTCTGGGGTAATTGTTGGCTCATTTCTCTCCTTACTGAGTCTAAATAGGCTTCATGTCTCTATCAAAGGCCACAGACCCTGTCAGGTAACCTTTTATGTATAGTTACTTCTCTGGGAAATACTCCACTTGTCCCTTTCAGGCTTTACAATGACAAGAGCTGGTGGCTGGTGCTATTTCTAGATTACTGCACTGTCCCTTTAATTTTCCTAAACTGTGTCAAAGCCTCTGTAAACAGTCCCTGTATTAGTATCTCCTCACATTATTCTGTCTAGATGTACCCCCTGCTTCTTGCTGAGATCTGACTGGTCCACCCTCTTACTATCCATGTGTATCTGGGAAAATTACTGAATCTCATAAGCCTCAGTTTTCCCATTGTAAAAATATGAACAATAATCCCATGGTTTTCATGAATATCAAATGAGATTGTATATTCAAGTGCTTAGTATAATATATAATATAGAGACAGAACCACACAAAATTGCCATTTTGGTAGGTCAGATAGTTGTATGTTAGCAATTTATGTGGTTCAACTAAATATGTTCTCAAGAAATGTTTGCTTTTATTATCAATATCCTCATTATTCTTTATCACCTGAATTACTGTAAAAACTTCCTCACTTGTTCCTAATTCTGCTCCTAACTTCTTTATGTTCCTTAAATATGCCAAATTGCCTTCATTAGAGCTCATGAAGTTCTCTCTGCCTGTCATGCAAAGTCGCCAAAGACTGGCTTCCTCTCTTTTTTCCTGTATTAATTTGAATGTAACTTCCACAGCGAGGCTTTCACTGACAAACTCTCCTAGGTAATGCCCACCTGGTGTTTTTGTTCTCAGAGATGCTTAGTTGTGCTTGTTACAAATGTCATATTTTCTAATGATGACTATATGTGTTTTTTCATTGTTTCTCCTTATCTACTTATCTATAAAATCAAAGAGAGAACAAACTCTGTCTCATTCAGCCCTACTTGTAAAATCAACCTCTCCGACAGTGCTCGGCTCTCAATAAATATCTGTTGAAAGTAGAAATGAATAGTTGAATAGGAAATAATAAAAGAATAAACAGAAACATAGGTATAACATGTCCCTTCTGACCTTAAAAATTTTCATTGGTTACCCATAGGTTCGAAAACAAAAATAAAAATCTTGATCCAGGCCCTCCCTCCCTTTCACTGGTTTCCTCTTCTAGCACTCTCCCAATCTCTTTCTGCTCTCATCATATTTATGTCATAAATTACTTAGTTTTTTCACATATTGTCTTCTTTACCTATACTAGTTTCTGATTCTGGAATGACTGTCTCCCTTTCTCTTCTTAGCCAAGCCATTTTCAAGTAACTTCTCTTCAAGGTAGTGTTATGAATTCCTCAGTCTGATTGGGTGTCCCTCATCTTTATTATCTTAATAACTTGGCATAAATGTTAGCACTTGCCTTTATGCATCATATTATTTATTTATATGTTTCCACTAGACTGTGAATTCTGTAAAGATAAGAGGTTATCCCTTAGTTGTCAGTGAGTCTCTATTTATGGCACAATGCATAGTAAACAGTTGGTGCTCCATATATAATATCATTATCAATCCCAAAATGCTTTCTAGGCTTTGTTAGGTGCATAGGCACTTAGAATTTAACCACAGTCCTGTAATCTATTTCTTTCATACCTGGACAAGGGGAGACGAGTGATGAATAACCTCTAACAGCTCATATTATAAACATGCTTATCATCAATATTGCTTATTGTCAGTAAACAATAAGCATAGTTTGCTAGAGGATAGTCAAGAGAACATTTTATTTTAATATCTGTGGAATTAACAGTGTATAAAATGGAGAAGTCCTTAAACTCTCAAAAAATTATCTGTTAATCCAAAAGCAAAATTTATTACACTTCATAAGAAAATGGACACCTAACAACGTTGGATGCCTTCACGTAAAGAATATTCCATCTTTTCTTGATGCCTACCTGTATCCTTTGAATTAGTATAGTTTGGTGCTGTATAAAACCTATTGTTAGTGTGAGCTTATTTAATAATTAAACCGCTTGTATTAATATAAATGTTACCCCTGAGAAAGAAACTGCAGATGGGAGTATTACTACGTCATACTAAATGAAGTGTCTACACCAAGCGTCTATTTATATAATAAGGTAAATGCACAGTGGGATTGGAGGGTTTTCCAAGCATATAAGTGGCAGATAGGAAAAATAAAACACAATAGCACTCAAAAAGAAGAAAATCCTAGGTCTATGAAACTGGGGTATTAAAAGGAGACATTTAGGTTAGTAGGTTGGTTGTACAGGTTTGAGCAATGACATTTGTGGCAGGTGTCAGGGAGTGATTCAGTATGACCTTAAAAATCACTCAAAAGAATAAAACATCATTGATATCTAACCTCAGTAGAATATCTGAGTTGTAAATTACTGATTTAACTCATTAACCATTGAAATGTTCAGTTATTTTTTTCCTTTTTGTTCCATTCTGAAAAATCTAATATAATGCTTACAGTGAAGATGAGTGGATGAAATAAGAAAGGAATAAAACAATTAGGAAAAATAACTTAATTTTCTTATTAACTAATTAAAATTAAAAGTGTAGTTTAGCCCATTTTTCTCATACAGTTTTTTTCTTTTTTATAACCTTATTAAATGGAAAGAAACTTAATTATTAATAAGAAATTATCAATTACAAAAATATAGGATATCAGAAAAATCAGTTCTTACAACCCAGATGAAGTTTCTACTTATTTAATTTTATTTATATTTAGTATACAACACCTGGGAAATTGAGGTAGCATGATTTCTAAAATGAATGTTGAAATTCTATGGTTTTGTCACTGACAGTGACCCTTAAAGATTAAAATTGTGAATAGATAGATAATATATACAAGTATATGAAGACTACTATCATCTAGAGTCAAATCTTAAATTTTGGATAATGGTTTCAGAGAAATACAAATAGAGATATCATCAAATAGACATGTTTAGAGTTCAGAATTTCAGAATTTTGTTTTTACATAGTGGGTTTGGTTCCATCCTTGAAATAACATGGGCACATCATGTTTATGGTTATTTGAGGATTGGCTACCTTATCTTTTGCTGAAATTATAGTCTAATTAGTATTTCAAATAAATGTCTTTAATATATTTCAAAAGATAATGTTATATTTTTTTCCCTTTCATGGATTAGATAGATGGATAAAAGATATCAGAATTATAGGTAAACTGATTTAAACCCCTTTATATTATAGAAAGGAATGAAAAGACATGTGCAAGTTCATATAGCTATATAAAGATAGTATGTCTACTGAACATAGAGGGAAGAAAACATCTTGTTAACATTGAGTATTTATTATTATTATGTTCTAAGACCTTTTTCCTCTGCTTAAATCAATTACCTATACATATGAGTTTTGTTATTTGTGACATTTGAATTTGCAAATGACAAAGATCCAATTCAAACAATATTAAGCAATAAAGAAAATTATTGGCTTTTGTAACAAGAAACTCTAATTATATCAGTTTAAGTTTCTTTCTGTTATTGCTTTCAGACCTCCATCCTACAGCTGTGGCCTAATTCTAAGGATTCTGCAGATGGAAACACAAAAACCATCAGCTGCTCTAGGCTTTCCTCATTCTTGACATTTGCAAAAATAAAGTCTCATTGCAAGTTTCACAGCAGCTCTGACTGACTACCTCTGGGTCCTGGGTCTATTTCCAGATCAATCCTTTTGCTTGGGGATGGGATATTCTAATGTGCTGGGACCAGGTTATATGATCTCCCCTGGATCTTGGGGGTTGGATAAAGAACTATAGAACCATTCAGTCTGAGAATAGGGGACTCATGGTCCCCCTAAGAAATTGTGAACAAAGTTCTCCTTCAGCTAATCTGCCAATTCCAGATATCTCTATGCTTTTTAAAAGCTGTCTTATAAAGGATATAGTTTAGTAACAGAGAGAAGCCTAGTACATACATGTATAACTTGACTTCAAAGGAATAGGTTTTTTTTTTTCATCTTTCCCTTTTACTTTTAACCTTTAAAAGCTATATGATTTTGGGAGAACTTGTACTTTGCTTTTTTTCTTCCATTCTTTTTTTCTCCTTTTCGCAAGTAATACCTTGTTTGAGAAGATTTAATGTGAATTTCAAAGATTCCTATGCTATACCTATATGAAATAAAACAAATGAGAAAAAATGAAGTCAAGAGAAATTAAGATGGGGAAATAAGATAAAGGCAAATAGTAAGATGAGTTTTAAAAAAGAATGCCTTAATAGCCTAAACATCTCCTAATAGAAAATAATATATTCTGGATTCTAAGCATTCCACCAGATCACTCATAGAAGCAAACAAATAGCTACATCCTCTGAAGAAACACAGTTATTTGTACCTCTGAGACCAAAAAGATATTTCTTTAAAGAGACTTCATAGAAAGGAAACCATGCCATGTAATGTACAATATCATCAATATTCCTCTATAAAATACAGCTGTCAGATTTATAAAAATATTTGGGTTCAACGTGTCTACAATAAATGAAGCAACTGAATTTAAAAAATATTTCTTAGAAGTCTTCCAATGTAAGTTAATGCCTACAAAAGAGGTTAGTTCATAGAACATAGGTCAAAATCATAACAGGACTTATAAAGGCTGTATTTTATCCTAATGTCTATTATGAGCTATTGCAAATTTGTAATCAGGGTACCGATATTGTCAGAATTGATTTTTAATAAATCAATGAATGTGTAATGTCTTAATTGTACTTATTTCATAAGCAATGAAAGGGAGGACCTCTTATCAAAGATATCGTTGTACTGAATTTTATTCTCTCTAGAATACTAATCTACTTGTTTCTAACTCCCTCTAGTTCTTCATGCGTTGGTCTCATTTAGGATTCATTCTCTAATATTGCTATTTTTTCTCAAAAATTAGTTTCTGCTACTCTGTGATCCCTCCTTAACTTGTACACACACTTACCACGTATGTATAGATTTGAGTTTATACCTCTTTCCTACCACAGAAATTGTGTCTACGATTGCTGTGTATATTACTCCAGGGATATAATTCACAATTATGAATAAATGGATGAATAAACAAATGCATAAGAATAGAATGTGTTAGCCATGTGAAGATCAACCAAGTCTGCTTCATATATTAATGACTAAAAACAGTCACAAACCCTTTAAAATTGTATATAGCTATATAACTTGGAGACATACAAAAATATGAGAATAGTTTTAATAAGCTATACCTTCTAACCTTGTTTTTTAAAGCATATCTTACTGAAAGAAAAAAACTAGATTTAAAAATTAGTTAGAATGACAAAAATAACTTCATTGCCTTTTAAGAAACCAGGTCATTTTTTTTTAAAGAGAATGTCTACTGAACATTATCCAAGAAAAGAAAATGTTTCTTAGCAATGTAACTAACAGCCCCTCCAAACCAAGAAGACTTTCTCCTATTATTTTATGTATCTGAAAAGATGAAGCTTCATCTGATAGGATCATTCTCACAATTAAGTGAATCAGTATAATAGAAAAAAAAATAAGCAGAGTTTATCGCAAGCTTTTTGGTTTTCTGATGTTTCTTTTATGCTTCCTTTCTTTAGGTTTTGGTGGTGATGGTAGCATTTAAAGACATTTAGGAATGAGTACATAATAGTCCACACGTAAGTGATATAACTGAAATTGGTTCACTTGTACCTGCTCAAGTGCCTGTGGTTGGTTGCAACACTTACAAAGACTATTGATTATAATGTGAATGGAAGTGTCTTACACTTCAGAAATAAAAAAAAAATGACTTTGAGCAAGACAGCTATCTACTTCTTAGAGACCAAATTGATTAATCCCTGTCAACATCTATAGATTTCACCTTAAACTTTGCTGGTTTTCCAAGGCTATTAGGCACTAGGTCTTAAGCAGACAAAGCAAAGAGTGGGGAGACTTTGACATTGTCTTAAATTACAGTGGCTCAGTTTGGATCTGAATGGTTGAGTAGAAATCCAAATTAAAGGTGGATAAAAATAAATGACAGGAAACATGGAGAATATATTTTATTAAAATTTCATCACTGTAGTACATATCTCAAGATGTTCTAGTATTTGAGGATTGTATGAAATGGTATATAAAACAGTGCTATTGATATTGTCACCTATAATTTAGGAGGTGAATGATAAGGATGTTCTGCAAAGGTATTCATCATCTCTTCATAGAAACAGATTTTATTTTACATGTTACATAACAAAGATACTTTTTGCAAAACTAGCTTTTATTTTTTGCTTGTTAATTTAATTATTGCTATCTTTTTAATTCTAGAAATTGGATATTTGTTTCCAGGGTTTTTTTTCTTCATCTTCAGCTAACTAAATCAACTGCTGAAAAATTTGGTTGAAACAACTGTTCATTTGATACTATTAGAACTAAAAACATAACAAAGAAGAATGTTGTCCCTCTCTGTGTGTTAAATCCTCTCTAGGTTAAATTCTGGGAGCAGATGAAATGACTTTCTATCCATGAGCATGCTTTTGTCAGGTGTTTTAACTCTTGCCAGAGAATATCAAGCCTACTCCCAGGTATGTGGGTTCTTAAAGGGTATGGTTCTGTACCGCAGTGACAAATCAGAGTAGCTGTGCTCCCAGCCCTAGTCTGTGAGTAACTTCAAATTCATTGCCATTTCTTAGAACTATATAAAGTCAGGCTGAGGCACACAACATTCATGTAAATTTGTATAAAGCAGCCTCTCCTAAATATATTAGACTGTGGAGACTTTTCTATCGTAAGAAACATAGCTGGGGACACTTCATGTACAGGCGTGGCCAGAGAAAAGATGAGCCAACATGAAGGATGAGCCAACACAGGCAACTGGAAAGGATTCCTGAAAAGAGCGAGGTAATGGAAAAATAGGGAGAAGAAATTTCAAAAAAGGACATTTTCTCTGGCCAAAGTTTTGTCCTTACTTTTTCCTGACATCTGAAATGTTAGCACTGTCCCTTCCTGTGTCATGGAAGGGAGGAGGAGAACAGAGACCTCATGCATCTGTGCTACAATCTTCAATTTTAATAAAAAAAATCCAATTGGAGAAATACAGTCTAATTTATGCCCACAAACTGTAGCAATTCTTCTCTCTGAGAAGTGGAGTCGTTTGAATTTGTCTGACCCATTCTTGGAGGAAGAAACTGAGGAACAGGTAGTAGAAGAAATTGAGTTCCCTTCAGAAATCAGCAATAAAAATAACTTCTTATTATGTTATATACCATTATTTCTAATCCTGATTCCAGATATTATACTATTTTACACATGCTATATGATCTAGTCCTAAAAACAACTACATAAGGGAGGTATTATAATTAAATTATAATCTAGAAAACTACTTACTTAGAGTAATAAAGCTGGTCATAAAGCAATAAAGGAGAAGAGACAGCATTCAAACAAAGGTGATCTGATTCCATAATGTATAGTCATCTGGTTGTCTTGTTTCTACCATATTATGCCTAAATACTAAATGTTTTCAGAAAGTTTTTCTTTGGATACTAAAGAATTGTTAAGAAAATCTGAGTACACACACATGCCCAACAGAATTTTTTTTCTGAAAGAAGAGCCTGAGGTCACAGTTTACTGACTACACTAAATTACTAGCTCTCTAGCCCTAGAATGGTCCCTTTAAGTACTACAAGTCAGGAATGTGCCACTCTTTCCACCACCTAATCACCCTGTCTTTGAAAGTCTTTTAAACTAGCTTGAGTAATTTAACAAAAATCCTTTTTTAAATTATTAATATGTCGTCACTCCACATTTAAACTGAATTAAATATTCAATAGACAGTTTTTTTAAAAGCACTCTTTTAACTCAGTATATTGGGGATGCAGACAAAACAAAAATCAAAGAGATGTGAGAACATCTGCCCATCTTTTTTATTTCCTTGTTGCACTCATCTCTGAAAATAGTAACAACAACGAAAGCAATGGCAACAACAAAAAAACACAACAGCCTTAGAGTGTTTCCTACATTCCAGGCCCCATCCTGTTAGTAGTTAGGCAGGCATGAGCGACAGGTGTGGAGGTCCAGCTCTGTAACCATAGAAACCTCCCTCCCTGACCTTCTTAAAGTACCTCCCAGAAATACCATCCCCTTTATAGTTATAAATTAACCCAAATCCTAGGGCACAAAGACCATAAAAGCTGCTGCCTTAACCAGCCAATGTGTGCACAGAAAGTACTACCCAAAACTGCCAATAACCTCAGCCTCCTTATACCACCATCATTATAACTATGCCCGGAAGTTCATGAATCTAATAACAGACTGGAGTCTGGGTAAGCACATGCATGGTAGGCAAAGTGGAATATAGCAGCCAAGTGTCAGTCAAGGTATTCTCACATGCAGATCATCTAGTACAGTCCTTGTACCCTCTTATTACTGCCCAAATATAAACAAACCTTCCCATTTCTGCATTGTTACAGCTCTCTTTGCTGAAAACCTGCTCCAAAGCATCCTGTCTCTTATCTTTTCACCTCCCAAATTCCACAGTGTTGCGGCCTTCCTTAGTATGGCCCATCTCCTTCTAAAATGTTCTTTCAATAAATCTTACTTTTTCTAAATCTAGTTGACCTGTAACTCTTTACAGCATCGGTGAGGAAGAACTGAGGACCTCCTCCCATGCTGCTGGGGCAACGCTGGATTTCACATCACCTCCGCGGTAACAATTCGATGTTCAAGGTCCCAAGGAAGGATGTTCTTCTATCTTACCGTTCTTTCTTAGGTTGAAGGTAACTGGTAACGGGTATGATGTAACAAGTATCCTTTAATTAGCTCAGGACTTCACCTTTTCTACATCCTCCCACTTCTGTTTGTTTTTCTTTTGCTTTGATTTCTCCTCATAAACAAGTTGCATCAGAAATTCTTCATCTGAATAAAAATATATCTTCAGTTCCCTTGTAGTAAAATATTTTGGTTTTTAAGTCAGATGGATCTGAACTTGAATCTTGGCTCTTTCAATTACTTGACTGCAGGCTTGAGGAAGTGACTATATCTCTCTGGGTCCGTTTTTCTATATGTAAAAGTGTGTAGAGAATGCTGTCTTGGAATTCTTGGGAGGTTTAAGAAAATAATTATAATATGTGGCAGTCAGCAGACACTAAATGGACAATAGAAATTGTTTTTTTTATATTGGCTACTCCTTATTTTCATCTATTAAATTCACAAATATGTGAATTAATAAGATTAATAATTTATCAAATTTATAATTATATTTTAAGTGATTTTATCAAAAGTTTTAAATAGCTTATATGGTGACTGTAAAAAATAAGGTTATAACCTAAGTACTAAGTTATAATTCTAACCCTTAAACAAAACATCAAATACATTATATCGTCTTTGTTATTTCACATTTCCCTCAATTTGTTAAATATGCTTGCTTGTAATGAATTAAAGTGCCCAAAGTAAAATACGTGTGTAATACCTATGCATCATGTAGGTATCTTCTATTTACAAACATTGTAATACAAAGTGGGTTTTTCTTTTCTGATTGTTTTGTTTTTGTCATTTTATTTCTATTGTTTTTTGAAATTTCTATTTTTTTATTGTTTTAGTTTGTTACGATATTTAGAACTCCCCATCCTATGGAAAACAAAAGCCATAAATAGTGGATAAATTGATTCTCAAAATCTTTACGAGGAATCTTGGGGTCCAATTTTTCTCAGCCAGGGCACATGTCCTCTCCTTTGTCCCCCAAACCCTTAAGACTCTAGGTTTGAACCTTGAATTGTGGTAGAGCCTTGCCCTCCACATAACCACAGCAGAAAACATAAATTTGGCTTTAGGTATAAAGAACTGTGCAAATGGTGGGTATCCTGAGTCAGTTACCAATTAGTATTCCCAAGTGGGAAACAATAGTTCTCTGGATGACTAAGGCTTCTGACACAGAAGCCTCCTGCCATATCTTGCTGTAGTTTATTCAGTTCTGCATTGAGTCTTTGAGACATTCTCTATTCATTAGAATCCAACACTATGATTTACAGGCTGTTGTATTCTCAAAGTGATCACCACTGATAAACTTTGAGAAATAGTAGATTCTGCATGTCTAAATGAGGGAGAATTAAGGGTCCTGTGGAATAACAATAATTAACAAATACACCCAGATATATCACAGTCATGCTGTATGCACAGTCACTTGGTCATACCTGGGATAACTCTGAAGTTTGTAACTTATCCATCAATCATATTGGTGACTGGAGAAATATTATAGCTTATATATTATAAGAACATGAAGTCAAATGCATGAATCGAAAGTCAGGCTTAACACCAATTATTTGTGTGTCCTTGTAAAAGCTATTTAACCTCTTTATGTTTTAATCTGTAAAATTGAGATGATAATAACTATTTTGCAGGGTTGTTTTGAACATTAAAAATGATAATACATATACAGCCCTTGGAAAAACACCAGGTCCAGGATTAACATGCAATGAATGTTTGGGGTGTTTATTGTTGCTGCTGGAACCCTAAACCAACTGAATAATTTAAGACAGTATTAAATAAGACTCAGCAATTTTCATGGATATCTACATTTAATGGTTAATAATGTGATCAAAATAGTTCATTCCATTCTACTATTTTCAATGAGTTTTGCAATATGTAAGACTTTATATTTTATTTTTCTATTCTCTCAATATTGCCTAACAGTAAACACTTGCCACTTGGAACTCTCTTCACTTTTCTTTCCATTGTTTCTCTTTATTGGTTGTGAGTGACTATCCCTTGAGTTATTGCCTCCTTCTGACCCCAAAACCCCATCATATAAAAATATTCACACAGTAACTAAGTTAAAGGTGCTCTTGCCTTCAGTCTCATAGGAGAGGGCATACTAATTAGGTATTAATAAACACTGAGGTACATGGTATGGTATATGGAGGTGAAGAATATGTGATCTCTATGGTGACAGATCTTTGGGGTTATGAGCAATCTCCACTTATGCATAAACTATTAATGGACTTTAACACCTTGAGTTACCTTTAATTATGAGTATTAGATACTAATATATTATGAAAAATAGTTTAATTATTGTAGCAAATAATTGCATCAATATGTATTGGAAATAACATTTTTACAAAATTTACTTATATTTTCATTTATCTTTTACATTCCTGTACTTATGCCTTCCCCCATTCAGTCAGAGGCATTCATTTGACTTGAGAAAATTGGAACAGGAATAAAAAAGAGGGGGTCAATAGTCAGCTTTTAGAATCCAAAACTGACTTTCTTTGAGTTAATATTTAAGAATCTTAAAAGCCAGGTTATATCAATAGAGAAAAGGATTTTCTAAATTGCTTTAAGTTCCTTTAACATATTGAGAAATGGACTTAGAAGACTAGATAAGATAAATCTCATATTTTAGAGAGAACAGCCCTTGTACCTAAGCTGTGAATTTTAGTTTCTTTGGGGCAGAAGAAAATTACAGGGAAATCCATGATATAACCCAAGAAATGGTAAGTATCCTTCTTCCTCAGGGGGTGTGAGAAGTGAAAGGGATAGTGAGAAAAGTTGTCTTTAATTTATTTACAACTGGACTAAAACCAGGGAAGAGAATACTTTAGAAACACCAAGGTAAGTATGGGAGATATCTTGAACATCAGGGTACAGGCCGTTATCATTCCGTGGGTAAATCTCTTGTAGAAATCTGAAAGCCTGAGCATATCTGACAAGCCTCTCTCTAGACCAAATCTAACTATCTTCAAGTGACGGCAGAGTGGTGGTAAAGAGAGACAGCTAGATAGATGAATTTGAAGCAATGTGCCTGTGAGGTAACCTCAGTTTCCCACAGCCTGGCTGTATAAGTGTCCTAGTGAGAAGACACAGAGGTGCTAAGAAGGCCAGTGGACTCAAAAGTAGACAAACAGGTTGCAATGTAGTGAACAAAATGGCTATTATCATGGACTCTGAATGTCAGATCTAGGACCTCTTTATTAAAAGTGGTCACCAGTCCAAAAACTAGAACAGACAAGCCACTGTGCATCTGAGACCAGAGAAAATCACATGACAATCACTGAAACTAAATTCTCCCTCTCCTCTGCTGCTGGGAGAACAAATCATCCACCCTCACATACACTTCATGAATGTAAGTTTTCCTTTTTACCCACGAGAGTAAATATAGCCCAACCAAGTCCCCAGGTTCCTTACTGAAGAGAATCAAGAAAATGGGAGAGAAACTAGAAATTTTACTCAAATTAGATTGATTTGCATATAACAAAGACAAAATCTAAACGGAAAAAATAACAATTTTTATTGCCAAATTTAAATTTGTTCTTGACCCTGTGTGTGAGCGAAGAGGTTGGGTGATTGAGATGAGAATGGTTTGTGCAGATCATAGCAATTACAGCATTAATGGAAGAAGCTACCACTCAATATCAAAAACAAGAAAGTTGAATTTATTGCCTGTTAAGCAAAGGAGAGCTATTTGTACCACACAGTCACTTTGAACAAAGCAAAGAATTTGATATTTTATAGCTTAGAGAAGCAAGGAGTTCAGAGACTGGCAGACTTCAGAAACGGAGTATTTAGGAATTGGTTGAAAATCTTGGGAGATATTGTCCTCCTAATAAATTTTATTTTCCTCTTTAATTCAAATTAGGTTTCCGTCCTTGCAATCAAGGAGTCTTCTACATAATTTGACTGACTGTAACTGTACAGAATTTTGATACAGGGGTAGGGGGGAAGTTTTTAACCTGAATATCTACTTCTTTGATTGGCACTAGTTGAAAATTGATATGAACAATGATTTATTGTCTAATTTACTTTATTTTCTGAGAAAATAGTGTGCAAACCTCAAGAAAGGAGTCATAATCTTATTTCTTAACTGGATCTCCATCAGCAGCTAAAACACTACAGCACTAGAGGGTAATAAATCAGCTTAATATAGTATTGACTAATGGTTTTGTAATTTTCAAAGTATCTATATTGTTCTAAATCTTGTTAGGATTTTACACTGCATTGATATGATTTCTTTTTGTAAAAGTATACACTCAAAATTTGTTGGTGACCTTCCAATTTTATTTTTCTTCTTCTTCTTTTTTTTTGCTAAACTGAAACCATGGCAACCAGGAGATGGAACATTTTTTCTCCTGTGTTAAAGGGATCTCAATTTTATTGGACTAACCCTCTTTCAGATAGATGTCACTTTACTACAGATATATAACAGGAATATATTTTCCTAAATCTTGAAATAGATCTGAATATATTATTTTACATACTTTAATACCATCTAAATTTAAGTAGTTAAAAATACATAATACAGTTATTTTTAATTCACTATTTTCAACAGTTGTCAGAATGTTTTACAAAACAAAACTGCAATTTCTTTAACATGGCATGTTCTCTTTTCCCTTGGTAAACTATAAGAAGTAAAAATAGGACTAGACGACTAAATTCTCCAGCATGGGTCATGATCCAATGGAACTACAGTCTAAACCTGAGTATATTTTCTGTGGATTACATATATGCATGCAGCAATTTAGTTGTGCTAATGCAAAGAAGGCATTTCATTTAGTTTAAGTGTAAGATCCATCTGTGGGAACTACTTTCAGAATAATACTAATTGAAAAAAGCAGCATCATGATATACACAGCATCAAAATACCTGGGATCTGAATATATTTCAGGTGTTCATTCAAAAACCATTGATAGAGTGCTTGCTGTATGCCAGGCACTGTGCCACATGCTGGAATATAAAAAGCTGACTAATCCAAAAAGTCCTCAGCCATCATGGAGTGTGATGTAAGAGATACAGTGATAACTGCTATGGGGGATGATATTCAGGTACAATGGCAGAATAAAAATGGTATAGAGGTGTTGTAAAGTGTTTGACAATCCACCTCCCCAAGATATCTACATCCTAATTGCTGGAATCTGTGACTATGTTACCTTATATGGCAGAAGGGATTTTGTAGATGCGATTGAGTTAAAAATCTTGAGATGTGGAGATGATCCTGGATTATCCAGGTGGGCCTTATGTAATCATGAGTATCCTTATAATAAAGAAAAAGGAGGGTCAGAGTCACAGAAAGAGATGTGAAGATGGAAGGAGAGGTCATAGAGGAGAAAAGATAGTACACAGCTGGCTTTGAAGATGGTGACAGAACTGTGAACCAAGAAATCAAAGTGGCCTCTAGAAACTGAAAAAGTCAAGGAAACACATCCTAGGTCCCTAGACCCTCCCGTAGGAACGGTGGCCTGCTGATACCTCCATTTTAGCTCAGTGAGACCCTGTTTCATTTCTGACCTACAGAACTGCAAGAAAATAAACCATGTTGTTTTAAGCCACTAAGGTTGTGGTAACTTGTTACAGCAGCAATAGGAAATTATTACCACTTAAAAACATTTTCTGTAGTAAAAACAAAAGTCTTATATGATTCTATGAATAAATCTAAATGTAGACAATGGACTTTAAGTTAGTATTTTCTCTAACTACAACATCAACGAAATCATAAAGAGTAAACACACATATACATAATACCATTCTAAATATTTCTTGCCTGCTTCTTAATGGTTCACTTCCATATGTCCCTTTCAATATCCATAGTTCTCAAAATCACATTTTTATCTGTCTGAATTACCTTTTACCTTATCTTGCCTTCATTTCAAGTCTCTTGTAAATTCATTCATTCTCATTCTCTCTCTCATTCTCTCTCTCATTCTCTCTCTCTCTCCCTCCCTTCATCTCTCCCTCTCTCTCTCTTTTAAATATGAGCCCTTTCCATTCAGAAAAATTATAGCAAGAGTCCCCAGCATTGTGTTGGTAAGGACTCATACTTTGTTCTAGAATTAAACATTTTTTTCTTTTCTTTCTATTTAATGATTTTCATTCAGTGAAGCCAACAAATACCTTGCTGAGTTAAATAAGAGCCAATGTAAAAAGAAAAATGGAAATGTCATAAATAGTGCTTAAGTAGTGTGTATCTGGGGACACTGAATGTACTTTCAAAATTATATTCTCCAAGGACTGCATGTTAAATGCCAGACTTCAGAATTAAAATCCTTGGTAAATTGCCTTGACTGTTACCTACTTTTTTAAAAAATTTTATTCCATGAGCTAGTGATTCTCTTGGTCTTACAAGTTTTTAATCACATGCTCAAGATCTGAATCTGAAAGTCTCAAAAATGATTCCAAATATTGCGGGCAATTCACAAACAAACTAGTGACACTGTCTACCAAAAAAGTCCATGTGGAGAGTTGCTCCTGTGTGTGACACAGAAGGTTAAAATAACCATTTTCCCCCCAAAAAAGCAACTTTATAGTACATTATGTATGCAACCCACATGCTTTAGAGATATCTCCTACATAGCAATCACTCTGGGGTATCTCATCCAAGCAAAGTAAAAGAAATGAGTGTGTGATTCTTTGATTTTTTGAAGTGGTACCAAGTAATCTGAGTTGAGTAATTTTTCTTTTCAATTTACTAAAACGGTTTTAAAAACAGCTTCAATAATCTTTTAAAAGTAGTGGAGAAAAGTTTTGCATTTTAAGAAAACAATACTTTTGAGGGCTCAATGAATCCTTCCCATATAACTTTTTTTGCTAGCTTCTTTGCCCTTTTATTGTTGTTCCATTCTGTTAAATCACTCGGCAAACCAAAACAAACCATTCTTCAACATCTTAAAATTTTGGAAAACATATTTGCTGCTCACAATACAAACTTGACTCCTCACCTGTGGTTGAAAGCTTCTGTTAATTTACAACAGAGAAATCAAGTTTATTATGCCCATATTATAAATATATGGATAAAAGGTAAAAAAAAAAAAGGCCAGTAAAATAAAAATAATTTTTGGTGTTTGAAATGATTAGGAATGTGCTGTCACTTTAATTTCTTTGATTTATCCAGATGTGATATTTAATAAAATTGAACTTTAGTCTTTTTTTTCTTTAGGAAACAACTATACACATGTAAAAATCCAGATGATCAATAAAATTAGTGATTTGAAAATACTCCTGTATATGAAGGAAAAATAAAACAACAATTTTAGCTAATTGTGTTTCAAAATTAAATCAAATGTTAAAACATATCTTAAAAAGGCTGCTATGCCTAAATGATAAATTGTGAAACATTAATTTGAAAAAAAATGCCATTTAAAAATACTAAATTTAAAAGATTTAAATTTAACATTTAAAAATATTAAATTAATGGATACTGAAGGCCCTGTGACTTACTGATATTTTCTAGGAGTAGCTGATATATCACTGCAAGATATTAAGGAAATGCTAGGCATCTTTAAAGATTAATTATTTCTTCAGATGTCAAATTGTGGCAGTTTTCCATAAACTTATTTTTAATTAAAATACACTTTCCATTTTTTTAATAATAAAATTATTTTGTATCTCATCTGTCCTCTACTGGCAGTAGTGCTAATCTGTACTGATTTTTAGTATATTTTCCCTTTTCATTGCCTTTCCATATTATACAGCATTGTTATGCATTAATTTCAAATAGAAGTAAATGACAATTAGACACCTTTACCTCTGAAGAAAGGGAATTTGAAAACTGCCTGAAATGAAAGCAATCCTTGCAAACTCTATTAAAATATGAAAAAAATTATTGTTGGACATTTTAATCATGAAATTTATTTCCAGCATCTGTGGTTGCAGTTTTCTTAACTAAAGAAACTACTGATTCACTTCTATAAATGTTTGCCTTTATGATATCAATTCTACATGATACTCATTATATTTCTAAAAAATAAATTTGTGAAGTGAAGGTAATGTTGTTTATGGGCATTGCATATTTATTTTATAACCACTAACATATAAATTATATACTATTATTTCAAAAAGGTACAAATTTTCTTCAGAGTAATTACATGAAATTTTAGTTTTCCATTGTTTATAAAAGATAAATAATCATCATTAGCTGATTATCCCAGTTCTCACAAAACTCTTATGCTGCAGAAACTATTCAATGAATATAATAATTTATGTTCAGGAGATGAATAGCCTTTTTATTTTGTCTAAAGGAAAAACAGGGAAGAAAGAGATGGTTCCCTAGCATACATAGTCTTTATTTCATGTCATAGATTTAAATTAACTGACAGTTCTGAACTCATTGCCTTGTACTTAAATCCATTAGGGAAGAATCAGAAGGTCAGTGCAAATGTATTTAAGATTAGAAGATAGGTTCAAAGGTTCGTTACCGGGATCTAAATTTTCTATTAATTCAAGGATATTGTAATCATAAAAAAAGCTATGCTATCTTGGCAGCCTGGTGCCCTAATGGCACTGTGGAACATGCCATCATGGTGCATTTGTCTCAGTAGGGATTTGGCAACATATAAACTTGTCCTGTTAAATCTACAAAATTCATTTTTAACTTTTTCTTTCCACAGTCCTAATCCATGAAGTTTTCCTATTCAGTCTGGCAAACTTTAGTCTATTTCCCAAGGCCAAGTTTTAGCTTGAGAAACGTTTAACATATATCTCTCTGGCACTGGCAACTAAAGTAGTCAAACAGTAATTAAATAGATGTACTTCCAAATTTATTCTTTCTAGAGACTTTGAAATCATGTCAAATATTCTTAGAATATTCCTAAAATGACATCATTTTTTGCATATTATGTTCTGAACACATTTAAAGTAGGCTAAGGTAGCTATGATGTTCAATAGGTTAGATGTATTAAATACATTTTCAATTTATGTTATTTTCAACTTACATTGGGTTTATTGAGAATTAACTCATAATTCGAGGTGCATTTGTATACACTATTAGAAGAGAAGAAAGAAATAACAACTTGTACATAAAACTGGTATAGAAGTTAATATCTTTGTAAAAGGAGAAAAAATATAATTTTATATGTGTAAAAAAGGATCACTATGATCAGGTAGGGTTCGGTCTATCCACTTAAGAATTATTCAATATTTAAGTATGGTTTTATTTGTAAATTATTTTATTATCTGAAAAATCCAATACAAACAACAAAACATTATGTAAATAAGAAATTATTAATGTTTTTTTAATAAACCAGTATTAATTTCTTAATTAAAATCAGTAATCAATAAAAATCATTTTAGAAGAGAAAAAAAGAGGAATAAACCAAATAAAAAATATACAGTCAATATGAATAAAAATTTTAAAGTATTGAGACAAAACAAAATTTAGTAAAATGGGAATATGTCATGATCTTGATTTAAAACATTTAATATTGTTTAAAAATTTTATTTCCAATCAGTATCTAAATTCCAATGGTGATTAAATTACATTAGTACCTGGAGCTTAGAAAACGATTCTAAATTCAGTCTGAAAGAATCAAAACAGCAATAGCCTAGATAGTAAAATAGTTATATCATGAAAGGATTTGCTGGCCAGCCCTAAAGACTATGGTTAGCGGAGTATCTCCAGCTATTAGCTCCTTTAGAGTCTATCTCAGCTTTCGAGTTGAGCTCACATTCATATTACCCCCAGAAAATAAAACAGGTAGCTCAGATTCCTATGTCACTGGTCACTAATGTCCACTTTGGGCTTTTTTCAGCTTACATCTGTCTCTGTATGAGAAATCTTAAATCAGTAGCTAAAAGAAGAAAAACCTGGGCTTGTTCTGCTGATATCACCTAGAATATGGAACAGTTCTGGAAAGGGATATGTAGTTGCTATATCACAGGCACTTTCAGGAGTGACCTTAAAAGAGTGTGGATGGGAAATCTTCCCAATGAGTAGAACTCAGAACAATATACCTAGTCATTGACTTTATACTAAAATGAGAAATGGCCACAGGTTAGAATGTATATTTATTCACAGGTGGTAAAAGGCCTGGTCAGCTGACCAGTATCCTCCAAGGATAAAGACTGAAAGATTGGAGACAAGTAGGTCAGGAATAAAGGCATATAGATGGATATTAGAGCAGGAACTAAATGAGAATAACATATGCTTGTTGGCACATCCAGGGTAATGGCTTACTTTATATACAATTTTCAAAATTATCCTATATTTTTCATCAGCCCTTTTGTTTGTGAAAAAGATGAGAAGGTAAATATATATCTATGTATTTATATAGCTTTAATCCTTCAAATAAACCCTTCTATTATTGTACCCTCCAGTCCTATTGGCTGTAAATAGTTTTGGATGAAAATGTGAAAATGACATCCAACATGTTCTAATAGAATCAAGTCTGGTCAATGCAGAGATTCTTTACAAAAATTACAACTTTATTTAGAGAACAAGATGTTCAATTACAAGAAATGAAATTTAATCAACTATTATCTCATTCACTGGTTCTCTGTTCAGCTGAGAACTAATGATGTTTTAAAATAATTTTAAACATAATATTTATGATAGAGTATTTTATGGTTATCATAGAAAAATTAGCATCAGGAAAAAATGAAGGAAAAATTCATACAAATGCAACCACTCAGATCATTACTATAATCTATTTGGAATATTTTTTTCTATATACATACACATACATGTATTTGGTTATGGAATTTCATACTCTTATATTATTACAAAAGGCTCCTTGAGGATAAAAGAACACAGGATATGAATTGCTTGTTAATTTTTATTTAGTGTTAAAATTATGATAAACCAAATAAGAAGTTTTTATTTAGCAGTCAATCAACTAACCAAATATGTTTGCTAACCAATGACCAATAACATTAGTATTTATTCTTTATTCTTATATTATTACAAAGAAAGATTAATAGGTATCATGTTTATACCTACAAGTGTGCAGCTAACTCAGAGCTAATCTTCCATGAAGATTTATCATTTTTAAAGTCATTTTATTATTTTTTGTTGCCCTTTATCAAGTTCATTTTAGAAACAGAACTAAAATAACCACACACTAATCTTATTTTTATCTTAAATTATGAAGGACTGTATTATAGAATAAAGAAGTGGTAGATGGTTTTTATAAGTAGGAAAATAGACAAACTATTATCAGGTACCAGGAATTATATGATAAATGCTTCCACATTAAAATGAATACATTTAATATAATTCAGATGTCAATTAATGTCACAGACACTGCCTAAATTATTTCATTATCATAATGCAAAATAAGTATTTCTCTTTCACATTGATCTACCCCTTTTCAGACTGATATCACAGTTAAAGATTGATTTAATGAAAGAAAATCATGCACATGACTATAAAATTATCATTATTAAATATATATAGTTCAAAGGGCAAACAATTATCTTAGTATTTTCATAGCAACTGAAGTCTCAGCCAGTTTTAGAGACCAGTAGTTAATAGATTAAGGTATATTTTCTAAGCAGGCAATTTGTTTTAAATCACTATAACTTAATGTCTCCATATATTACAAAACTCGAGTATTATTTCGCTTAATCAAGAATTTAATTCACTTTTATTAATTAATACCAAGGTGGGTACTGCAAAAATTAATAATGCTGCATGTGTATAAAGCCTTGTAAACAGCACTCTCTTGAGCTCTAGCTGATTTACCCACTACTCTTGAGACTTATTTCATAATGAAAGAAAAGCTATATCAGCAAATTATAAAATGCTATTTGCTCTGTTACTTGGTTCAGACAGGATTTGTGTAATCCTGTTTCCAGAGGAGCTACAGTTGAATTATGAAGAGGTAAAAAATAACAACAGTAATTGCAATAGAAAGAACAAACTCGGGATATCGTGGAATAGGAGAAATTAACTTCCAGAGTTTATAGAAAGAGTAGTCAATGCTGCTTTCTACCTCCTTTCAACAAAATTTAAAAAAAAAAAAAGTGCAGGTAATCCAAAAGGTCACTCTATTAGGTAAACTTAGGCTTGGCTGTGAATATGAAGACTCCAAAAGAATAGTGGGTTAAACAAGATAAAAGTTGATTTTTTCTTTTAAATAATAGCCTGAACAGTTGTTCCTAAGAGTATACAGCAGTTGCAGAAGACTGTTTTGTTGCGCTACCATCCTTACATGTAATTTGATTGTGGTCAGGTGCCTATTCTAACACCAAACATCATGCCTGCCTTCCAGCTAACTGTAAAGATGAAAGGAAGACAAAGGATTTCTCCTCTAAAGAAGCATTCTCTCTTTAAGGAAAATTCTCAGAATTTGTTTATAATCTCCAATGTGCAGAATTGAGTTACATGGCCACAATTAGATGCAATGGAAGATGGAAAACATAGTTGGTTCACTGTATACCCAACTAAAAATCAAGAGTTTCACTAGTGTAGATAAAGAAAATAGAGCAGTCCTTGATACAGCCATAAACATTTGCAAACTTGCTGTCATATGTCTTTTTGAGACTAAGGCAATATTAATGTAAAAGTATATGGAATTATATAGGCAAGAATGTGCAAACAGAGTAAACATGAAATATCTAGGGGAAGCATCATTTTTTTATATTAAGCAATTTATAATTTCTTATATTAAACTAAATACAATTAAAGTTTTCCTTTCAAATAGCTTACTTTTTTCATTCATTTTTAACGACATAGGTAATTGAAACTTATGCTTTATTTTATAATGTAAACCTAATCATACTATATGTTTTGAGAATCATGTAAAGTGTTTCAAATAAAAAAGGGGGGGAAGATATTAAAAATCAAAGATGTTAAGACTGAGGGAGTAGCAGATCTGGAGTATTAAGCCTTGTTTTTATGATGAAAAATAGCTGGTATTCTGTCCTTAACCCCAAATTGTTTCCCTCTTTATTGTTTCTTTCAGATATACACATATAAACTTTCAAACAAGTCTGTGGAGTGCTTTTCCTATTGTAGTGTCTGAAAATGTATAGTTTATTTTTATCTTTGATAATATATGTTCATATTATATAGTTAATATATAGTTTACTATTACTTTTGATTGCTGAAAATCAAGATAATCTCAAAAAGTATAAAAAAGGAAATAAAAATCATCCATAATCTAACTTCAAAAATATATATGTTGAATGTGTTAATATTTACTCTTAGTATCTATAATTTGGAACATATTTTGTTCCAAATTCTGTTCTTTCTTTGTGTCTGTAAAATATTTGTAATATAATCTCACATTTTAAATAAAATCCAGTTTAATTCTTCCATTAAGTTATATCCATAAACATGTATAATTTATTGGATTAATGTCCATATTTTTGCTATTTAAGTTTATTAAACATTGACTTCTGCTAATTACATTCAATGCCATCTCTTGGTAAACAACCACAATTATTTATTTAATATAAATTTCTATAAACAGACTTGATTAGACAAAAGACATGTTATGTTTTAAGGATTTTGATGCTTGCTGAAAAAAGTCAACCCTTTGGAAATTTTTAATAATTGGTTTTCCCAACAATGCCTATTATACAGCACCCTTGCCAACTGTGTATGAATATAATTAATTAATTTTCAATGTGTTTTTGACGAAGTAATTTGCCATTCTTCCTTTAATTGATATTTATTTGATTGCTAATATTTTTTATATGCTTGAATTGTTTTCTTTTGTGAATTGACAGTTAAAGCTTTTTTTCCCAGTTCATCACTGAGTTTCAATTTTTCTTCTGATTTAGAAGACCATATCTTATTTCTCAGTTACATTAATAAATTAAGTACTCAAAAGTGGCAGTCTTTATGAGGTCTCCTATTCTATAACCTAAGGTTTATATATATGGTTTACTTTGCATAGATACCATTGGATTGACAAAGTTGAAAAAACCCTGGCATTTTCAGAACTCTAAAAAATAGAATGTTACTAATTAATTTTCAAGTATTTAAGTGTGTATTATTTGCCTGCTGCACTATGCTTTGATACTGTCATGGTGTCTGGGCCAAGACCTACACAGGGGTCCAGATCAATGTTTTTCAGACTTTAATTCACATACGAATTACCTGATGATCATGTTAAAAATGCAGATTCTGATTCCTGGGTCTGAGGTGAGGCCTGAGATTCTGCATTTCTAACAAGGTCCCAGATGATGTCCAGCTGCATCTTTTCTGAACATAATTTGAGTAATATGGTTGGTTCTAGAATACTTGAAACAAATGTAACTTAGCAACAAGACTATGTTTGGGAGTTACCAGATCTTTCCCTAATGTAACTAAAGTCTAGTTTATAGTTATAAAATGGACTAGGCAACTTGATTATAATGCAGCTTTTAAATTTATACGTCAATATTACGTTTGAAATGAAAGTGTGCTTTTAGGTAAAGTTTTAAAAAGATAGGTAAATTATTTGTGCCTGGGAAAACCCAGTCTCTCCCCTGCCATTCTTTGTGAGCTGGGGTTGCCCAACCCATACACACCAGCCAGCTTCTGTGAGACTACAGAGCTTGTGTTCATCATTCCCTGCCCCCACCCATTTAGCCCTATAAAGTGGGCAAGACAGGCAAGCAAATGTCCTGTGCTGGTACTATGATACCTGCTAGGATCCATATTAACAGTGCCATCTTGGTTCTATAGCCAGATGAGGAATAACAATTTATATTCCAACAAGACATCTCTCTCCATCAACACTGTTGTGCTGTAGGCCTGGGTCAACTCCTACATGGTGGAGTATATAAAAATTGTAACCCTCTTTAGCTAGGGAACATTTTGTTTCTTTTGTACCAAGTCTTAGGCAGGCAGGAGGGTGCCATTAAGTTCTGTCAGTGGTTCATAATATAATAACTACTTATTACTGTAACCTTGGGAGCTTCTAAAAATATAAATATCTGGACCTCATCCTAGACTGAGGTGGTCCCAGGCACATTACTTTGAAGCACTTTTTGTGGTTTAAATACATAGCCATGGTTTTAGTCTCTGGGCTAGAGGTAAAAGAACATGCTATAGCTCTGAAAATAAACACTAACCAGACTTCCAGGGGTATGAAGAGGAAGGAAGGAAAAAAGATAGTCCCTACTCACAACTGGGATTGCCAGATTTAGCAAATTAAAATATAAGACACTCAGTTAAATTTAAATTTCAGATAAACAATGCATATTTTTAATGTAATTATGTCAAATGAAATATTTGAGACTTATATTACAAAAGTATTTGTTGTTTATCTGAGATTTACTTAACTGTGCCTCCTGTATTTTACTTGGGAAGCCTACTCATGAGAGTTGTTTCCGGTTGCTTGGGAAGAAAGTATAACTGAGAAATACTTAGAAGAAGGTATATATCATTATAGATAGAAGGATAATTTAATTATGCTAAGATTTAAAACCAATGCATTAAGGGGGAGAAAAGGGACTGACTCTTAGAGTTAGGATTTTGGCAATAGTTGGACTGTTGGTAGTAGTTTTATGTGGTGAGTTTTCATGTTTTTTATGTTTGTGGTTAGGTTTTGTTCTGTTTTTGTTTTTTTTTTTTTTCCTGATAGGAAAGTTACATGAGTGCAAAGTTGAGAGGTGCTGCAGCCTGAGCTATTGGCCAGATACCAAGGTAAATTTGGAACCCTGCTTTGACCTTTAACAGTAGTCTGAATCTGCCTTGTCAGACCATATATTTGTAAAACATTCCCCTGACTTCTCACCAATCACCTTCCTGGACATTCTCTTCAGACAGCAAGATCCTTTTTGAAGAGACATCAAAGCACACAATGTGACTGAGATGACTTTGTGGCTCACAATCCATGATTGTTTTCATCTACTTTATTACTGTCTTTAGCAGGTCATAGGGACCAAATAGAAATTGTTTGTGAATATAGGTGAGACCATGACTGCTGGATGGAGAGATAATGATACTATTCAATGAGTACCATGTACATATTTGAGCAAAGTGATAAAATGTCATTGTTCTCTTCTTAATGGGTGTAGCAGCCTAGCACATGCAGAAATGTGTATGTGTGCATAAATCAAGTACTGTAATGAAAGGTATAATAACCTCCAAGGATTTGTGATTTGTTTTTTCTTTAAATATCTTACATCATTGCCTCAACTATAAAAACAAGCAAATAAAAACAAAATGAAACAAAAAATCAGAATTCCTTTCACTGAAGATAGCTGGGGAAGTTCTTAAAATCCTACTGTTTGGGACTCCTCCAGGCCTAAGATAACTCTTTGTAAACTTAAGTTAAAGCAGAGGCATGAATGGCCCAATAATTCAATAGGAATGATTACTCATGGTAAGGATTAACATAAGAAGCCTTTATAAGGAAGGTCGTATTTGTATCTGACCGTGAAAAGTAGAAATGTTTTAGAGCTAGAAGATTATATATAGAATTTCATAAGCAGAGGAACCTAAAATTCAGAGTTTAAGTGTAGACAAAGGTAGCATTATACTTGTTTTGAAGTTTTGTACTGCAGTTGCACCCTTAGGGCTAACTACACAAGAGGAGCTTCTGGCTAGCATGGAGCTTTAGAGGGCCCCACATGTCCTAACACACATAAAAATAAAGTTATATTGCACCTGGGTTGCTATGCTACATAAGGTGTGACACTCAGTGCTGGCACTGATTAACTTATAAACCCTAAACATCTGCTCTTATCAAACACTGTTCGGGCCCTAGGGAAACCCTTCTCCAAAATCTTGCCTTCAAATAATATTTTTAAAAAATTTTTTAGGAAAAAAATAAAAAGAAATTTTATGAGTCCGGCCACTGCCAGTGTGAAAGATGAATACTGCTTTAGAGTCTGGGGAGGATTTGAATGGCAAAAGCATTTAAGGAAGAGAGGAGATAAATTAACTTAAATTATTTCCCTCAGCATGAATTGCAAGTAGGTTCTGCCTATTAAAATATAATCTCCTGGTACTAGTTCAAAGTATCCATTGTTTTTACTACTGTTAATGTTCCAATTTACGGTTCCAGAGGTACATATAAATTAAAGTGTGATTCCCCAAAATTGCACGTGACAGCTAAGGCATATTTTGCGACATTACAAAATTTATATTACTCTTAAATTTGTACATGTGTAGACCTAGATACAGCATGGTTTCCATTAGCAAGAAAATAGTAGTAAACATTAGAATTGCAAAAAGATGATTTTGTATGAAATATTTCATAAAGTTAATAATAACTTTAAAAATTAAGTTAAAACCTGAGCTTTAAAAGTTTTTGATTTTTATATTTACCACTTATGAATTGTATTTTGTCTTCTGATTTTGAATGAATCCTGAAATATTTTAGAAGAAAAACAAACTTTTATAAAAAACATATGAAAAGTAATTTCAATGTTTAGTTTTTTATTTGTTATTTTTGATTACTACATGTTAAAATTATGTAAACTCTGAATACAATTACATTTAATTTTCTAATCTTTTAGATCAATGTTTTTCAATAGAATTTTCTGCAATGACGAAAATATTTCCTACCTATCCCATCCCATATAGTACCTACCAGCAACATGTGACTATTAAGCCATTCAAATATTACTGTTGTAACTGAGAAACTACATTTTAATTTTAATTAATTTTAATTAGAATAATCATTTGTGGTTAATGGCTACTGTATCAGACAGCACAAATTTAGAGTATTACTTTCTACTCATACAAATCATGAAAAATATGGTACATTAATTAGTAATTTGCTGAAATAGAAGGCAAGAAAGTAAATTTTGTTTAAAAGCTATATATTAATTATGACTCCAGAATGCCCCATCTCATTATCAAAACACCCAGAAAGTTAACACTCAGTCATCCTTAGGATTTGCTCATTATAAGTCTTATAAAAATATAGCTTTGAACATAATTTTCAATTTCACTGATATGAAAGTATATCAAAGCAGAAACGTCAAGTATATTTTATTCACTATATGGCTTGATTTACATCTTTTAAATATTTAGATTAATGGCACATAGCCTTCCTTCATTTCTTTTCTCAGGCCAGGAATAAAGGAGTAGAAAGAATAAGATAGAAGCCATTAACCAGACTGTAGATGAATAAGATTCTAAGCCATTCCAAATTTGAATATTACTCTAAAAATAATGTGTTGACTAATATAAAAATTGGAGCTATATGATACCACAATGTTTAAAGAATGATCTGGTAAACAGTATGAAGGAAAAATCTGAAAAAGATAGGGAGTAGAGCAGAAGCACAGGCAAGCCTCTGTGTGAAATGATAAAGGCTCAAAGTGCTAACAATGTAACTAAAAATTTTTTTAAAAAGTGCATCAAAGGAAGAATTTACATGTTGTTCCTTAGAAATATGTTATGGAACTTAGACAAACAATTAGGGCTGAAGATGGTGTTGAATGAGAAAAAAAGTGGCATTTTTCAAATCATCACTTGAAAAGGCATGACATTTGCAAAGAAAGTCCTTGGATAAAGTTCTAGTTTCACTTTTCAGCTCTCAGTAAACTTTAAGCATCATCACTTCTTTGAACATTACTTTTGTCATTTGGAATATGAGAATAATACCACAAGCCTCAGTGGATGACTGTGAGAATCAATAGCAATTATGTGGATGAAAATGCTTAGTATAATTCTAAGCACTGTGAAAAGTGTAATAAGAAATTATGATACATTTTTATACTAATAATGATAATTATTAACTATGACTTTATGTTTTACCTTATGTTCAGGTTAATAATATTCACAAAAAACATCCACTAGATGGTTTGATTTTCTTTTCTTACAAAAGCTAAGATCTTTTTGGATCCTAAGTCCATAATTTATAAGAATTCCAAAACTAGAGAACCATGGCTAGAAATATGACATATATGATAAATTGTTCTGGAAAGAAAAACAAAAAGATTTGCAGTTTGTCATGCATTTATAAAGGTTATTATTTCAAGAAAGTAGGGCAATCCGATTGTTTCTGTTCATACTCAGTTTAGGTAACTATTTGTCATAGCCTATATTCTTAGTACCAAATAAATGGGCAGACTAAAAGATTGAGAGAGAGAGAGAGAGAAAGATAACTGAAGTACATGTTCTTCAGAGCATATCATTGCATACTCCAAGAGGTTTCTAAATTAATAGACTATATTTAGTTTCCCATCTTTGAGAAGTTTCTTGGATCAGAATTGGTAAAATGGAAAAATTCATGTCTCTAATTCCCTACAGGTCAAAGCAAACAAACCCACAGAGTCAGTATAATCAAACACATAGGAGAAAAAAATTGCCTAACTGAATTCTGGGATTTAAAGGCTGTACTATTGCCAGATATGGGCTTCTAGACATCATAGGGCTTGCTATATTTATCTTGCTGAATCACGGCATTAACTACTGTGGTAGCCAGAATTATAATTAAAGTTATAAACCCTATTACAGTTACATTAATGATATGGTTTTTGAACAGCTTTAAAAGGCACCCTGGCAAGCAGATAAGTCAATAAACCCCTACATATTTTCTAATGCAGCATACACTATCAGAAATTATATCCATTTGCTTTTCTAGAACATGCTATGTTAGGCATATTTGTAGATTTTAATAACCAACAAAGCTCACTTAATATCAAGTCCTTGAAATTATTTTCAACAATTACAATAATATCTAAAAGCCACTAGTTAATGAACATCTACTATGTGCCAGTTAATGTGTTAAATACTTCATCTAAAAACAAAACATGATTTAATACCAGTAATAAACCTATATTTTTTTAATCAGAAAAGAAAACTAAGACTTAGCTTTCAAGTCTCTCTACAGACTTGTACAGCTAAAAGTAATTAAAATATGCCCCTTTATTCCCCATAACACTACTCAAAAGCCTTGTTCTGACCTTACCCATCTCAAGAAAGAAATGGGTGTAGAAAACTACTATCTTCCCAGTAAATAAATGTCACCACCAAAACTACCAGGAAGGCCATCAAAACTAACGTAGGCATTCTCAAAATCCTTGTGTATGTCAGTAACTGCAAGAAATCCAAGACCTCTCATTTATGTCCCATCACCAGTAACCCATTCCATATGTTCTGGACATCCTCTAATGTTACACCATCGTCATCCCTCTCCAACTCTCAACACCCTTTTACGCTGCCACCTACAAAATCTCATTTTTCTTGAATGTTCCTGTTTTAACTGAAAGCACACATTCCACCAAGGACACTTCTCCCCATAAAATCTTGGTAAGCATTTGTTCTCTCACCACTGTGCCTAGAAGCAGAACCAGTGTCTTCCTTGTTTCTTATTATTACTTCCAGGTAATTGCACTGTTAATCCTCATCTTTGGAAACTCAACTTTAAAGGTAAATACCATTGACGTGCCATTCTTTCTTAACTCAGGCATCCATGCACCCCCAAGACCAGCTCCCTTGTTATTCAACACATTTAGCTACTGGCTTACTCTCATTCTCTCCAAAACCACTTTCATAATTCCTACTGATTTTTATTTCCAAATAAATGTCCATGTACTTGGCCTTCTCTCTTGTTAGCAAGGATGAATTGGCTGTGGTCCCCATTAAAGCTAACACTTCTGCTAGCTAGTGAATAAAATTATCTCTTCTTATTTACTTAGGGTCATTTTTCTGCAGTTGTCTTAAATCCATATTGGTCCTATCTCCTACTCTGTGAGATCATTCCATTTACAGCAGAATGTGCTATAATATCATAACTAGTGGCTCAATGTTTCTGCTTCCTTTTATAACACATATCCTCAAAAAATTGTCTGTTCTTACTGCGTATACTTTCTTCCTTCTAATTCTTTCTTTGTTTCATGCCAAATGGAATTTTTGGTTTCTATAACACAACTTATTTTTGACAACTTCACAGATAACCTCAGTATTAGCAAATTTACTGACCAATTCTCACTTCTTAAATTACTAGAATTACTAATCCTCCAATGACTGAATGTCTTAGTGCTCCGTCTTTTGATTATTTCTGTCTCTGTGGTAGGTGATCTCAGACTCAGGTCGGTAACTTCCAAATTCATGTATTTCCTGACTGTCATACTCATTTAACAATCCACTTGAATTTGAATCTCTGATAGGCATTTCAAGCTTAATAGGTTAAAATCAGAACTCCCAGTTTCCCCCTATTTAGCAAACCTGTTCTTCCCACAGTCTTGTTTCTCTCAGAATAGAAATAAAATCCTTACCCTGACTTATAAGCTTCCACCTGACCTGGTCCTCTGAGGATTCCTAGACATCATCTTTTATTCCTTTATCTCTGCACTCACTCTACTCCAGCCAAATGGCCTTGCTAATTGCAAAAATATGAGAAAGAAAATTCAGCCCCTGACATCTAGGCAGTGGGCTGATGCTCACCACTATGCCCCAATACAATTATAAATCATACTGATGCCAACAATTAGGTCTCAATATTAGGATAACTGGTCTGATGCTCACAGCTAGGCCATGTTTTTTCCCTAATGATATCACTAGCACTATACAAAGTGCTAGTAATATGGTCAACACTCAGTAGATAGTAGTTAAATAAAGAGATTAAATGAATAAATATACTAAAAACAAAGTCATATAATATAGATACTTTTTCATCTTAATTATAGCATAGTTGAAGTACATAGACTATCCACATTGAGATAAGCCAAACTAGACAAGCTTGAGCATGTTTAGAGTAAATTTCTAATAATTACTATCTACCTCATTTGGGTTGCATAAACTTCCTCTAACTTAATTTTTTAAAAATTGCTCTTCTCTGGTTATTTTACCTTCTAGAAGTATCTAGCTAAACACCCATTTAATCTTGTTCTTATGAGAGTAAGAGGACTTGATTTTGCTCTTAGGACGTTTCTTATATGACTGTGGTTCCCACTTGACCTTATCATCTGTCTAAATGAACAAAAAGGTTGTGTGGCTTAGACAAGTGGAGGTAATTTTTCTCTCAATATGATTCCTTCATTCCTCCCAGCTTAAATTGTTGGCTGCTATTAGTTGCCTACTTATAGTAGTAGCTCTGAATAAAGACTGAATATAGGGCTACACTGTGATTTTGTTGATACGCTAAATTTGATTTAATTTTTCTTTCTTCCAGGATTATCACATTAGCCTGGTCCCCTGTGTATTTAATGTAACTTTCCAAATTTCTTATTTAGGGATATACATAGGAAATCAATAAAGGATTTGACCAGTAATTTACTCTTCAAGGAGTCTCCATATACATGGAGCATAAGGAGTCATGTATGTTTGATAAAAAACAGTCTAGAGTTCTTATTTTTAAAGTATATAAAAATGTGCTGAAGACACAATTTTAATTCATGGAGGCTAATTTATCTACTTAAATAGTCACAATAATAAATATTAGTTAAATCAGTGAATATTAAGTACATTTCCACTTTATATCACAGCACAGATCTTACTACACCTAAGTATGAAGAAAAAAAATGTATAATAGTCATTAATTAAGCTACAATTATAATTTATGAAAGTAGTTTTAAAAACTATTTTAAAAATGTTTGCATATGTTATTTCAATAGAGAAATATTTTTATGTAAGCTGTATTTAATTCATACTTTGTAAAGATATATCATAATTATAAATACAGAATACCTATAACTACTTCTTCTCAAGATCACATACAAGAAAAAAATGTGTATTTATTTGCCTATATCTAAAGGTGACTATGCTATGGATTTGCTTATGTAACATATACTGTCAAGTACAGAATTTCTTATTAGTATTTTTTGTTAAAAGAACTATAGGTATTTTGGATTTATCAATTAATGATACTGCAGCTAGGCTTTTCATCTCTGTTGGATTCTCTAAAATATCTTATAGAATCTCCTTTGCAACCCTCAGGAATAGCTACCTTTTTACTCCTAGAAGGATGACATGATTCTTTAATTTTTTAAAATTATTTTAATCTGATAAAGGGCACATATGAAATATTTACACCTATATCATAATTATGCCATATTGGACACTTTTTTACTGAACTCCGGAAAAGGGCAAGAATGTCTGCTCTTACCATTTTTAGTAAACTTGTATTAGAAGTCATAGCAAGGGCAATAAAACATGAAAGTTAAAAGTATAAAGTTTTCAAACAATAAACAAAACTGTCTTTATTCACAAACAACATAATTGTCTACATGTAACATCCTAAAGTTTCCAAAAAATCTTACTAGAATTAATAAGCAATTTTACCCACGTAATAAGATTCAAAATTTATATGCAAACATCAACCGTATTTCTAGATGAAAGGAAAAAAAAACTTGGCAAATAAAATTAAAGACCCATCTACTTAAAATAGCATAAAATTTCAAATAGAGAATAAATTTAACAAAAGATATACCACTCCTCTATACTGCTGAGATAAATTAAAGCTAAATAAACGGAGAGCTATACCAAGTTCATATATTTGAACATTCAATATTGCTAAAATGTACTTTCTAAATTTATATGTGTGTGTGTGTGTGTGTGTGTGTGTGTGTACACACACATATACACACAGCACAATCCCAATCAATACCTCAGTGGAATTTAGTAAAATATGGAAACACAAAGAACCTAGCATAGGCAAAACAATTTTGAAAAGAGAAAGTCAAAGTTGCAGTGATTATACTACATGATTTCAAGACTTACCATAAAGCTCCAGTAGTCAAGGCAGCATGGTATTAATGTAACACTATACAATCAGATCAATGGAACAAAATCAAGAGTCCAGAAATAGACCCACACATACAGTATATTGATTTGGACAAAAGTATCAAAGCAATTCAATGTGGAAAAAAAAAATCTCTTCATCAAATTGTGATATAACAACTGAATATCCATCAGGAAAAAGCAGAACCTCAAACACACACAAGTTAATTCAAGATGAATCATATACATGAGGTAAAAACTAAAACCATGAAGCTTCTAAAAAAATTCTCTGTAATCTTGATAAAGGCAAGTATAAACAGACAATAAATGCACTAAACATAAAAGGAAAATTGATAAATTGGACTGTTATAAGTAAAATCTTCTGTTCATCAAAAGACCATTAAGAAAATAGAAAGGCGAGGCACACATTAGAAAAATGTTTGCAAAGTATGCAATCCACAAAGACCTTACATGCAGAATGTAATAAGAACCCTTACAAGTCAAACGTGAATAATCTTCACAGAGTAAACTATATACAAAACATTTTAAAAGTAATAAGCCAATTTCCTTACCTGAATCATTGTAGAAATGCTCTGGAAATGGAGCATGCTAATCTCATAAACCTATTCAGAAATACCTGCGAATAAATAATGAAAGTAAAACATACTAAAAAAAAAAGACAACAATAAAACAATAAAAGTAACACCGCTTCTTCAAAACAAAGCATTATTTTATCAATTAATATTATTTTTTTATGGACTACTAAGACTTTCCTCTTATTTCCTTCCAAAGAACCTTTGAGATAGGCAAAGTTTCAGTTTAAATATAATTATAAAGTCATCAAATACTATTGTCATCCTTCTTTTCTCTGCTCCCTCCACACTTGCTTTACCAATTTCCAATTCAGAAAATAATTTGGCTATTTACTTTTACCTTTAAACATCATTTTTCAGACTTGACATTTTAGGTTGGAACTTTGGAGAAAGGATTCCTTAGAAAATAATATCAAAGTGTACCTAAGATAATTTTATCTAACTTGATCAAACTTGATACTGACTCTCAAATACAGAATATCTGAATTTAATTATTGAAATTTGTGATCTTTGACATAGATGATTGAAACAAGGGCCATATAGCTACGTAATAAAAATATTTCCAGGACCTTTTAAAAAATTAAAAAATTAAAAATTTCAAATATTAAATATTTGAAATATCAGGTGCCTACATTCGAAATGCAATGTCTAAAAAATTATTAAGGTAATATTTAGGACTTTAAGGTAATAAGAGTTATGTAAGGTGGTATTTTCACATTATTGATATAGTAATAAAAGATTAGACATATGAAAGGGAACAAGATAATATACATTATGCATTTTTTCATATTTCTACACCTATAAGTTTATGACTAAATGTAAAAGGACTGAAGTAACATGATGTTATAGTGTTGTGGGCACTGTAGACTGCTTAAATAAACAAACCTTCTTCAGAACAAAGCCCATCACTGAGGGGAAATTGCTGGTAAGATATTCCAAATTAAGGAGGACAGGAACAATAAGGGGAAAGAAAAGAGAAGGTCCAAATAAAATTTAAGGAGTAGAACAGAGAAGTCAGAGCTCAGAATACATGAAGCAGGAATTATTGTTACTTCTCAAAAACAACAGAGGAACAAACTCTAGAATGATAAAG
The DNA here is from genome assembly GCA_004027375.1 of Macroglossus sobrinus. Taxonomy (NCBI): domain Eukaryota; kingdom Metazoa; phylum Chordata; class Mammalia; order Chiroptera; family Pteropodidae; genus Macroglossus; species Macroglossus sobrinus. The sequence goes on along the minus strand of PVKZ01001924.1, from coordinate 52,889 downwards.
TTAGAAAAGCTATCCTGACTAACTTACTCTCTCAAAAGTACAGGAAAACAAATTTGACTTCAAAATGTCGAACAAAGAGATGTATTCTAGTTAAAACTCAATACAAAATTATCATATGAAAAAATATATTAAGGAACAAAATAATGTATATACACTTAAGGAACAACAAAATATATGCTTACAGACTAAATTTTTTAAGAAAAACATTTCTATCTAAAATTATTTTTCTTGCTTTACTGAGATACAAATGACATATAACATTGGATGTCTTTAAGGTGTACAATGTGATGGATGATATGATACACATAGATTGGAAATGTTACCAAATAAGGTTAACACATCCATCATCATACATGATCACCACTGTATGTGTGTGCATGTGTGCACGTGTGTGTGTGTGTGTGTGTGGTGAAAATATTGAATATTTGTTCTCTTAGCAATAGTCAAGTATTATTAACTAGAGCCACCATGCTGTATGTTAGATCCCCCAAAATTATTCATCCTATAACAGGAAGTCTGTACCCTTTGACCAAATTCTCCTTATTTCCCCTAATCCCCAGCCTCTGACAACCACTATTCTATATTTCTATGAGTTCAGTTTAAGACTCTACATATAAATGCAGTTATATGTCTTTCACAAACTTACTTCACTTAGCAAATTGCTCTTAACATCTACCCATTCTTCTTTTGTGTGGCTGAATAATATTCCAATGTGTATATATATACAATATTTCCTTTTTTCATTCATCTGTCTATCGATACTTGTTTTTATATCTTGGCTATTGCAAATAATGCTGCAATAAACATGGAGGTATAGATAGCTTTTCCAGACAGTGATTTCATTTCCTTTGGGTATATACCCAGAAGTAGGATTACTAGAGATGGTAGTAGTTGTACTTTTAAGTTTTTGAGGAATCTACACTGTTTTCCATAGTGACTGTAACAATTTACATTCTCAGCAGTGTATAATATAAGGGTTCCTGGTTCCCTTTTCTCCACATCCTCACCAGCATTGTCTATTTGATAACACACATTCTAACATGTGTGAGACAGTATCTCATTGCATTTCCCTGATGGTTAGTTATGTTGACAACCTTTTCATGTACCTGTTGGCCATTTGTATGTCTCCTTTAGAAAAGGTCTTTTTCAAGTCATCTGCCCATTTTTAATTAGAGTATGTTTTTGTGAAATGTTTACCAAATAAGGTTAACACATCCATCACCATTTATATGAGTACCTTATATATTTTTGGATACTAACTCTGTATAAGATAGATGGTTTGCAAGTATTTTTTTCCCATTCCACAGGTTGCCTTTTCCTTTTGTCAGCTATTTCTTTGGCTGTGCAGAGCCTTTCAGTTTGTTCTTACCACTTGTTTTGTTTTGTTTTGTATTTTTTACTTTTGTTGTTTGTACTTTTGTTTTCATTCCCAAAATACTGTTGCCAAGACCAATGTCAAGTAATCTTCCCTACATTTTCTTCTAAGAATTTATGGTTTCAGGTCTTTAGAAATGCCTACTTCACACTTCTTGTTCTTTCTTGGCAGGAGTAGGGGCATTAAGGTTGTATACCTTCTCTCAATCTTGCAAAGCCAGGATGGGTGCTGACAGCTTTCTTTTTGCTTTCTCTTTGGTGTCGTTAAATGCCCAAATGTGTGTGCTTTCTCCCAGTTCCACAGAGTTGGGATAGCTCTGTGTGTGTGTTCACTAGCTGTCTGCAAAGGCTCATTCTCACTGCCCTCAGGGACATGCACAGGGAGCTGGCTATGAATGGGGGTTGAATGTGGGTGATGCAAATGGAATGATGGGAATTCCCTTGGGCTACTGAGAGAATCTGCCAGTGAGATATCCTCAATAGCTTGAGGACCAACTTCCTGATGGAGTCCATGAAGCAGTTAGTAGGGTCTGCATCCCTGCTCCTCAGTTGCATAGCTCTTCTCAGTGTTCTGGATGGAGTGAGAAAAAAAATGGGCCTCTTTTACAGCACTACACAGCTGGGGACCAGGCACTCACTCACACATGTTCATCTTCCCCCATGGTAAAAGTCATGGGCTTAGACTGAGCTCTCTAGGCACTGAGCTCTGGTGTGTTAGGGTCGGGGTGATATGGGTAAAATAAAACTGTTCCTCTTTTCCTCTTTAATGCATCCAATTTCAGATTTTTCCCCACCAATAGTGTGCTAGAATTGCTGTGCTGAATTCCCAGACTTATACAAAGGCACTCTCATCTGTGGGTAACTGTGAACATTGGTATTCTTTGTAGGAAAGAAAATAGGAAACTCCTATTATGCCATTTTGATGTTGTCACTCTCTTAAAGTTATTTAAGATAGTGGCAGGAGTTATGAAAGAATGACATTAATTTTGAATTAAAAGAACTTAGTAATGAGGTGAATGGAGAAAAGCAGCAGCAAGACTCGGAAAAGAATTATAAATAAAGCAAAAATATTTCAGATATGCAAATCAAACCAGAAAGAGAACAAATGAACACAAGGAATACTGTGTTATGGAAGAAGCAGATGAAAAACAGGGACTTTTTTATCACAAGGAATTAAAGAAAGGATAATAATAGAGAAAAATGATAGAAATGGAGGATAAGTGATCAAGAATCGATAGCTGTATAAGCTTCTCTTTCTCCCAAGTAAAGCAATTAATTAACAATAAATTTAATTCATTGTGAAAGAAAATTTTCCTGAAATATAAATACAAATTCTACATTGAAAATACTACTGCATACATTGAAAAACCAACCAAAGCTATAAACACTGATATAAATTTTAGTAGAACCACTGGGTTATAAGAAAAAAAGGCGGGGGGAAGGAGTATTCAGGCAGAAATTCAAAGTCACATATAAAATAAAAGAAAGATAATCAAATCATTACCAGATTTTTTATCAGTAACACTTCTTTACAGAAGGCAATGAAAATGCCTATTTATTGTACTTTGATAAAAAAAAATATTAGCTAAGAATTTTATATCCAGACAATAAATATTTAAGTGTTAAGGCCAGAGATAATCTTTTGAACATACAAGAACTTAGCAAATATGTTTACCATGAGATTTTATCTAATAACATCTCAGAGAATAAATTTTAGACATCTCAAAGGACTGAGAGATGGTGACTTAGAGAACGGTAGTGAGAGTTAAGTATTACCTATACTTAACACAATAAGTAAGTTATAAGGATGACAAATATGTAACAGCTATATGTCATGAAAATATAGATGGTCTCAACTAAGAAAAATGGAGAAAGAATGGGAAGAGTAAATAAAAAGTAAAATAAAATTGTAAATTGCCTTATAAGCATTAAGTAAAAGAAAAATAACTTTATTTCAAATCTGATGCTAAGACAAAGAAAGAGGTGAGAAAAAAGATATTACTGGCTAAAACTAATTTCATAGTTGAGAATCAATAAGTTATAGCCAGATAAAGAGGAGGTCAAGGAGACATTATATATATAAAAAGGTAATCATTATTAAAAAGATCCAAAGCTTTCTAAATTCCAAAAGATATGGCAGAGAGAGAGAGATAGACAAGCAGGCAGAGACACAGACACAGACACAGACAGACAGACGTAGACAGATAGACAGACAGACAAAGAATGTAGAGTTCAGGAGGTTGTCTCTAAATTTTCAGTTTCCCTTTAGATATTTGGCATTGCATAATACCATATAAGAAAACCTAAAAGTTTAGTAAGGAAATACATCAAGACAATGAAAAATGCAATGATTCATTTAATACTGCCAAAATATATTCAACAGATTTGTTTTAAGATAGCAGGTCACATATTTATACTTCCAAGATTATATCACTTCTAACATGGAGATACAGAATTCTTGAAATGCAGTTTTATCATTAGTGCATTCTAGATTAACTCTCTTTTTAATGGCAATAAAAGGAGCTATATACTATTTATTTTGATTCAAAAGCATTCTAGGGCAAAATTTTCATTATAATCACAGCAGCTATTCACGCTTACAACACAAATTAGTAGTTGCTGAACTGTCATAGGAACAGGGTTAGAAAAGAGACAAATAGAAATTAGAAATTTTATGGGAAGTAATAATACAATATTTAAGAAGCTTATTTTAAAGATTTCCTTTGAAAATGAATTTGCCTGGTATGCTTTTAACAAACTGCCAACATATCAGTAAAATTCAAATGTCGTTGAGAAACAATAATTAATGTTTCTTTCCTAATATTGATGTTAATGGCACCTGTCCCCAATCTTTCATCAGAATATATTTAAGGAGGCTTAAGAATAATAAAAACCTAGTCATAGCAACCTGTTTATTTTTAATTAAATCATATTTATTTCCTCAAATGTCCTTCAGTTAACCAGAATGTTTCACTTGCATTATAATTATTATTTCAATCAGAGTATCCTGACATTTTCAATACACCTGATGTGCTCCTGTTTTAATTTATATCCTATTAAGGCATTTTGTCTAGGTTCTGATTTTCCTATACCCTGAAGTTTTCTCTTTCTTTAGGTTTACTTTTGTTTAACTTCACCTCCTTTGGTATCTTTTTCATTTCTTTTTATTCTTCGGCCCTTGTGTATACAATCCAAATAAGCCCTCAGAAAACTTCAGTGACTCACTAGTCCTTTTCAGCAGATGGCACTGTTTATTTAAGCTAAACAATGTGTCAACGAGGCAAGGTAATTACTCTCATAAGTTTTTTTTTTTTCTGAAACAATAGGGTGTCTCTGTGTGTAAAATTAACATTGACTCATGTTAAAAAGAAAAAAGGGAAATGAGCTGAAGAAACTCCACATGAACCATGGCTATACTAAAATCATGAAAATATTTAAAATCTCACAAAAATATTCAAGTGAGCTCAAATGTTCAATTGCTATTTTTGTTTTAATTTTTGCTAAAATCAAGGCTAATTTGTTACAAGAGCTAAAAACCAAATGCTCTCTTTGGTCCTAGTAAGCTTAGATGATCGATAAATTTGCCTTATATAATTTATACAGTTAAGTATTTTTTAGATATTTAATTTTCAATAAATGAATAACAGAGGTCAGGGTTCTTTTGGAGTTGGTTGGATAGGGGTTCAGGGTGAAAAGCTGGAACACTAACCAATCACTTCTTAACAAAGTGAAATTAAGTCTTTGTAGGTCTCAGTTTTATATACAAAATAGAACTACTACTACTAAAGACATAGGATTATAAGGATAAGAGACAATGTGCATAATGCCTACTAGCTCAAATAAGCGAACATAAAAGGTAAAAACACTGGAAGGAAAAAGATCAAAAGGGATATTCTTTCTTCTAACAACACAAGTGGGTTCTACACACATTTCAATGTATTCATTGCCACATTACATCTAAGACCACCAACAATGGCCTTAGAGAGGTTTTACTTTTGCATATGCTAAGCCAGAAGGTCACACAATTTTTTGTACTTTCCAAGAGAAAGCTGTAATCACGTAATCCAACTTTGTATGTACACAGTCACAATCATTGAACAGTCTTGAGGACTGTGAACCATACTCTTAAAACTCTTTTTCTGTAAACATAAGTATCTCAAGTCTCTCTTACTATTTCATTGTCCAGATGCCGACTACACAGGCAGTTTATGTGTTTGCTTTATCTATCAATAGATAGAACCTAGCACTGATTTCAAGTACACAAATCTAAAACAAACAAACAAAAAAGACCTCTTTCAAATAAAATTCTTGATGACTAGATTTTTATTATTTTTTCAGGAAGAATACTGAGGGCCCTTATAATGCCACTCACAGCACTGCACTGTAACTCACCACCCCCTACCACTTCCTACAGTTATATGGGTCTTGGCAAGTTGGTGCATCCTCTGATTACAGGAGTTCCTCTAGAGTGGATTCTCACATCAACCATATTAAAAAATATCTTCCTTTCTTCCAGATAACTAGACAAGGGTTTCTGGATTCCTTACTGATGATCAATACACCACTACTCTACAGAAAACAGCAAATATATCCTGGAATTGTAGGTTTTTCCATAACAAAATGTGGAACTAGGTGGAAAAAAATCAATTCCCCAGGAAACAGGAAGTGATGTCCTATCTGGCAATAAACATCTTTTAAAACACTTTCCCCTAGAGATGGTGGTAAATATTTGGTACAGTAGTCCTTCCTTATTCACGAGTGACACATACCAAGACCCCCAGTGGATGCCCGAAACCACAAATAGCACTAAATCCTATATATACTATGTTTTTTCCTATACAGACATATTTATAATAAAGTTTAATTTATAAATTAGGCAATTTCACAAATAGAAGATTTGTTCTTACCATAGCTCTTAGCAACCTCAACAAACATTTTTCTTTCTTTCCTTATTAAGTAGAGAACATTTACCTTTCACTTAAAGGAAGCACTTTCCAGCTTCTCTTTGGCATACCTGAACTGTGAACATCACTATTCTCGCATTTTGGGGCCACGATAAGTAAAATAAGGGTGACTTGAACACAAGCACTTCGATAACTGGACAGGTGATTTGACAACTGAGAAAACTACTAAGTGAATAACAGGTGGGGATCATAGACAGCATGGAGATGTGGGACAAAGGGATGATTCACATCCCAGCAGGATGAAGGAGGATTCCTGAGATTTCATCACACTACTCCAAACGACGTGCAATTTAAAACTTAGGAATTATTTATTTCTGGAATTTTATATTTAATATTTTCAGATTAAGGTTGACCACAGGTAACTGAAACTGAGGAAAGTAATATTATGGATTTTAGAGATAAAGCGCGCCAGCACATAAATGAGGAGGCCTGTAATTCCTTACATGTCTTACAAATTGCAAAAAAGGTTGTGTCTAAAATAGATAAGGGGATGCACCTGAGACTCACGCCTCAGAGATGAGCCCCCAAATAATCTGGCTTTGAAAAACCATTGAGGTTCATATCCCCAAGACCCGAAGGGCTGTAGAATCAAACAAATGACCCTCTAAGTGCCATATGCAATTTCAACCACCCCGAGAATATCAGAGAAGCTTGTCTGACTCAAAGTTTTGAGGTTCTGAAGAATAGAAACTTAGATTCAATACTTTACAAACAGGACTCAAGTAGGTTTGTTTTTTAAAAAATCTTAGGTGATTCTGACAAAGTTTAGATGAAAATTTGCAATAAGTTGCAAAAATGCAGCCAAGTCATAAATATGGCTGCCCTAATCCAGATCAGGCAAGACAAGGTCAGGGATTCTGTTATTTAGGGGCAAAAATATGTATGAACTGTGTATACCCCAATCACTAAAATTACTTTTATACTAATTTAATTTATAGGAAGCTGTAGTAAGAGTAACTATCATTATTTAAGGTATTTCCAGGAATGCTGGAATGAGAAAGTATAACAAGCAAGCAATATTCCATGAAAAAAAATTCCCAATGGTATGAGTATTACCTATGTAAACAAATGAATGGACTCATTCCTTCAAAACACAAATGATAATCCAAGATTATTAGTTTTATTTCACCTGGCCCTCAGAGTCATCTACTATTGTTCTTCACATATGACTATATGAAAGATATTTCTTAAAAAATACAACTTAAGTAGTGGTGCTTTCCTTTTTTGGTTTTTGATAAAATTGGATTTGTGTTGTGTTTCAGCAAACTTCAGTGTAGGAGGCAACACACTTGTCAGTGGCAGAGTTGGCCCAAATATACAGATGGCTTTCTACAGAAGGTGAGGTATGATCATCAAATTAAAAAATAATAAAATTTGGTCTCAAAAACCCACATTTCTGATGATACTTTCAACAAAAGGAAAATTTTATTAGTTACAAATATAAAAACAAAACATATGGAATAGAAATTTCAGTCTAAAGCCTGGATTCTAAAGTGTGGTCCAGGGACCCCTGGGGATTCCTGAAACCCTCTCAGGTGTCTACAAGCAAAACTATTTCCATAATAAGATATAATTTGTCCTTTTCACTTTTATTCTCTCACAAGTATTACAGTAGAGTTGTCCAGTTGTTCTATGACATACACAATTGCAGCAGGTAGAAATGTGTTTGAGAAATCAATTGCCTTCTATTAAGCCAGGCAGTTCAAAGATAGTGATGTAGGAAAATCCTGAACTCATCTTCTCCCAAGGACACATGGAATGTATAGTTACATATGGAACAATTTCCTCTGAAAAAGACCTGAAAACTAGCCAAGCAACTCCTTCACATGAGGTGAATGAGAAAAAGGCCACAAAGAGGCAGGTAGAGAGGCTCAGATGCGCAATAGAGAGGGAATTGACAAATATGGAGCTTCTCCCTAAGGAGTGAAGGGTTTGTATCCCACATCAGACACCCCAGTTTCTAAGACCTGCACCTGATAGATGAGTCCCTGAAACATCTGGCTTTGAAAACCATTGGGGCTTGCATCCCCAAGACTCAAAGAGCTATAGGGCAAATGGCCTTTAAAGTGCCATATGCAATTTCAACCACCCCAGGACCCTAGGGAGAAGCAGTCATTTGAAAAGTTCCCAGGTTTTATGTTAAAGAGACTTATTTCCTAATCTTTTTTATTTTATTAAATTCATTGAGGCGACATTGGTTAATAAGTTTCAAGAGTACAATTTCATAAATCATCATGTTTATTGTATTGTGTGTTCATAACCCAAAGTTAAGTCTCCTCCTGTCACCAAATATTTGACCCATTTTGCCCTTTTCTACCTCCCTCCTCCTCCCCTTTCCCCCTGGTAACTACTAAACAGTTGTCTGTGTCTATGAGGTTTTGTTTGTCTTGTTCATTTATTGCTTTCACTTTAATATCCCACATGAGTGAAATCATATGGTTTTTAACTTTTTCTGATTTATTTTGCTTAGCATGATACTCTCAGGATTCATCCATGTTATCACAAATGGCAGTATTTCATCTTTTCTTATGGCTGAGTAATATTCCATTGTATCTATGCACCATGACTTCTTTATTCAATCATTCATCAAGGGACACTTTGGTTCCCATGTCTTGGCCACTACAAATAACACTACAATGAACTTAGGGGTGGATATATATTTGCAAATAAATGTTTTCAAAATTTAGGAGTAGATACTCAAAGAGAGATTACTGGATTACATGGTAATTCTATACTTAATTTTTTGAGGAACCTCCATACTGTTTTCCACAGTAGCTGTACCAATTTACATACTCATCAGCAGTGTCTTAGGGTTCCTTTTTCTCCACCTCTCCAATCCTTGTTATTACTTGTCTTGTTGAAAATAGTCATTCTAATAGGCATGAGATTGTATCACTGTGGTTTTGATTTGCATTTTCCTAATAGCTAGTGAAATTGAGCGTGTTTTCATATATCTGTTGGCTGTTTGTACATCTTCTTGGGAGAAGTGTCTTTTTAGGTCTTCTGTCCATTTTTTAATTGGATTTTTTTTAAATAGTGAAGTTATATGAGTTCTTTATATATTTTGGATATTAGGCCCTTATTGGAGGCATTGTTTGCAAATATATTCTCCCACTGCCTCTTTGTCTTGTTGATGATTTCTTTTGATGTGCAAAAGTTTTTAGTTTGATGCAGTCCCATTCATTTATTTTTGTATTTACTTTCCTTGCCTTTGACATCAAATTCCTAAAATCGTCTTTAAGTCTAAAATCTATAAGTTTAGTACCTATGTTTTCTTCTATGTATTTTATTGTTTCAGGTCTTATAATGAGGTCTTTGATCCATTTTGAGTTAATTTTTGTGTATGGTGTCAATAATAGTAAAGCATCACAAGGGAAGCAGGGGCCTGCTGGGACACTCTTCAGGGATGGAGGCTGGTGGGTGCCACTTTTATAAAACTGATTTTCCTAATAAAATAATTCCAGATATTTAAAAGATTTGCATAAGTATAAAACAATGTCATACTTCTCACTGGTTTATTATGGAAAATACAGTTTTCAAATAAAATGTTACGTCCACATGTAATGGGTTTATTATTGATATTTTAATAATTATATTTTGTTCTTTTCAGTTTTAACTTCTAATATGGTGAATATAAATATGTTTAATTCACATAAATAGAAGTGTCTTAAGATCCTCCATAATTTTAAAGAGTTTAAATGGTTTCTCTGAAACCAGAGTTCGAGGACTGCTAATCTAAAGACCTGAATGTTTCTGTCTATTCTTTATCTCAAAAACTTTGACCTAACAAATAATGTTAAAAGTTCAAGGACTTTGACCTTCTTTTAAAGAAAACAAGTATACAATTCTATTATTTTCAGAATGTGCCTTAGAAGATCTGATTAAAAGTGAAGGTAGATATTGAAATAAGTTCAATTAGTAGAAACATCTTTGGCAATTTTCAATATTGGACAAAATACAAAAAAATAACACCAAGACAAAAAAAAAAGCAGCATTTCAGTCAGAGAAAAAAAATGTTACACATGTTTACTTATTATCCTTAACCATTTCTTAGATATATTATAATTATTTAATATAGATTAAATATTTTTAAAATCAAATTTTTAAGCTTAATAATTTTAATCTTAGTATTTTTAAATATATATATATACATATATATATGTATATATATATATATATATATATATATATATATATATATATATAATTAAAAGCTGATCATCTTGACTCAAAAATATTTTCCCTGCATGTGTTTCTCACTTTAGAATTATGAATGAGCCACCACATAACTACAAAGCAATTTACCAAAATCATTTTAAAGTATAGTCAAATAAAACATCATATCTGGTGTTAAAGAATTGTGATATACATTCTTTCTACTAAAAAGAATTTTTCGGGGGAGCTCAGAATAAAACTAACTTTTATCACCAAGCTCTGACAAGACATCTAAATCTTGTGCTGAAATTGATGGTTCAGGCTTAAACTACTTCTGAGAAAAATCTGCCAATCAAGCTAAATGGTGTGGTGGCTTGTCAATCCTTGTCCACAAGCAATTAGGAGAAAATGACCTACAGCATTTCCATCTGTACAGAGAGAATTTAATGGCCTGTCTGGAAAGGTGAAAGGCTATTTCATTAAGCTACTGCTGACAGAGAAGAGAGAACCTCTTGAAGGGAGTTCAGCCCATAAATAACATTGTCCTGGTAATAAACAGTAGTAATTATGCTTTGGAACTAAAAATGAATTAGGGAAGACATACTAAATATAAAGCAATAGGCCCACATTACATTAATTTGCTGTATGCTGCTTTTGTGTCTTTCTTTTGAAATAAAGTTTTGGTAGGCCTCTCAGACTGTATAAAATTTTGGCATATGTGTGAATCTAGATACTTTAGGGTTATAATAAAATAAAGCCAATAGAATTGTTTGATAAGTGAAAACCTTTCTTGTTTATTTGTAATACCAAATATGGTACTTAGGTTTTGTTTTTCATTTTTTTATTGTGGTAAAATACACGTAACATAAAACTTAAGCATTTTAAGTGTACAGTTTACTGGTATTAAGTACATTCATATTACTATGCAACCATCACCACTATCTCCAGAACACTTTTTATCTGGAAAAAATAAAATTATACACCCATTAACAATAACTCCCCATGACCCCTACATCCCAGCCTGTAGTAACCACCATTCTATCTTTTGTTACTATGAGTCTGATAAATTTTTTTTTTTAGATTCCACATAAAAGTGAGATTATGCAATATTTGTCTTTCTGTGTCTGAGTTATTTCACTTAGGATAATGCCCTCATGGTTCATTTATGCTGTGGCAGGATTTCTTGCTTCTCTATTATGGAATAATGTTCTATTTTGCGTGGAATTTTCTTTATCCATTCATCTGTCCAGGGAAACTTACATTGCTGCAGTGAACATGGTGGTGCCGATATCTCTTTGAGACAGTGATTTCATTTCCTTCAGATAAATACCCAGAAGTGAGACTGCTGGATTAAATGGTAGTTCTGGTTTTAATTTTTTGAAGAACCTTCAAACTACTTTCAATAATGGCTGCATGAATTTTCATTCCCACCAACAGTGCACGAAGATTTCCTTTTCTCCACATCTTTGCCAATATTTGTCATCCGTATTTTTGATAATAGACACGAGATGAGAGGTGACAGCTCATTGTGGTTTTGATTTGCATTTCCCTAATAGCTAATGATGATGAGCATCTTTTTATATATCTGTTGTCTATCTGTATATCTTCTTTTGAAAAATGTCTATTCAAAATCTTTGTCCATTGTATAATTGGGTTGTTTGTTGTTGTTTTTGTTTTGTTCTGTTTTGCTATTGAGTTTAATCATAGTTTTTTCCTAATTATCTAGTATAACATAGTTGGAAGAATAGAATTCAAAGATTCTGAAGACCTGGTTTGTTAGTACATCTGTCATAATCTTGAGTATAATTAGATCCTCCTTTTCTCTTTATAAAAGAGGAAATGTTAACAATTTATCTTACTGCCTTAAAAGATGGTGGACATTCAGTAAACTAATATGTGTAATCAGTGAAAACCCATGTACACCATGGTGCCTCTCTGGGAAGTAGATGGCAGTCAGAAGAGAAAAAAATTTTTCAATGACCTATGGTAATGGTTTTCTTGCTGTATTGTCCCTCTTGTGTACAGGAACAAAAATATGATTGAAAACAACTGAACTATGTTAATCTAACACTGATTGTCAGTGGTGGTAGTATGGAATAAGAAAAATGTCAGGGACTTTTAAACAACGATGACCTGGGTTCAGATTCCATCTCCTATATTTCCATGCCTTATGACCAAATTACCCAAGCTTTGTGAACTTCAGTGTCTTCACCTGACAAACAGGGATGATGATCATTACCTTAAAGCAGTGGATCTCAACTGGAGGCTATTTGCCCTTCCAATGGACACTTGGGAATGTATGAAGACATTTTTTGGGTTATCACAACTAGAAAAATTGCTACAGGCATCTAATGGGTAGAAAGCAGGGTTGCTGCTCAATATCCTTCAATACACAGGATATTTTCCTCCAAGAAACAAAGAATTATCTTGCCCAAAGTGTCAATAGTTCTGCGGTCAAGAAACCCTGTTTTAGGGGGAAAAAATGGCATAGATATAGAGGCTCTGTTCATCCCTCTGGTGACTAAATCAAAGTTGCAATGAAAACAAGGAGCAGCAGCAAGGAAAAACTGCCCAAGATCTAGATGAACAAGTCATACAACTAGGAAGAAATCCAAGAAAGCACCCTTCAATTTCAGAAGGTAGGATGGGGTGATGACGCGGGACGACCTGGTCCCCAGAAGCTGAGCGAGATGAAAGCTGCAGCAGTGGCAGATGCCTCCTAAAGGGGTCGCAACATGAGCAGATTTTCACAGTGACGGACCTGCTCGCTCTGAGCACCAGTGCCAATTTTGCTGCACACAGGAGGCACCAGGAACTTACAGGGAGACATTGTCAGAGAGAGGGCTGAGGCAACATTCTCTCTGTACAGAAGTGCCTATGGTGTCCATTGTTCCCTGTTGAGCCCTCCACTTCCCAGTGCACCAGACACAGCGATGGCATAGCCCTGACTTGATCAAAATGGATAACAGTGGTTGCTCCACCCAGAGGATTCTCTGAAACCCCACCTCCCCCAACCCAGGCCCCAACCAAGCCACATCCACGTGTGTCCTCAGGGACTCAGATGCTTCTTGCTGAGACTCACACTCGAGCCAGCTGGCCTCTGTGTCTGGTGTGGCCATTTGAAGCAACTATAAGGACAGCATCTGTGGATTGCTTGCTGAATCTTAACAGGTCACACAAGAGAGGTAGAGGCTTGGGCTAAAATGGACCTGCAGCTAAACCCCTCTCAGGACTCTTCCACTGGACACCTACGTCACAAATCCACACAAGTAAGACTGGGAGACTTAGGAGCTTTGCTTAGTACTTAGAAACAGCCACAAAAAGACAACTAAAATGGGAAGACAAAGAAGCAGAAATCATATGAGAGAACAGAACAGGGATCCAGATATGATGGTGTCAAGTAATCTAACAAATGCACAGTTTAAAACACTGGTTAAAAAGATGCTCATTAAACTTTTTGGAAGTGTAAATTCAGTGAGAACTTCAACAGAGAGATAAAGAACTATAAAATGGAAATGGAAATTATAAAAGATAACCAGTCTGAAATGAAGAACACATTGTCTGAGATGAGAAGTATATTAAATGGAATGAACAAAGGAATGAACAAAGTAAATAAAGAAAAAGATCAAATGCCCTATCTAGAGGACAGGAAAGCCAAGAACACACATCAGAATGGCAAGAGATAAGATTCCAAGACTATAAAAGTAATTTAAGGAGCATATGGGACATTATTAAGTATCCAAATATCCATTTGATCAGCATAACTGAAGAAAATCAAGATGTTGAACAGCTGTTTGAAGAAATAATGATGGAAAACATCCTTAACCTGGTAAAGGAAATAGACATAAAAACCCAGGAAGCTCAGAGAATTCCAAAAACCAGAGATCTAAAGAGGCCCACACCAAGACACATTATAATTAAAATGCCAGAGGCTAAATACAAAAAAAGAATATTAAAAGTGGCAAGGATATTAAAAGGTAATTATAAGGGAACACTCATATGACTGGCAGCTGATTTCTAAAAACAAAACAAAACAAAACAAAACCAAAAAAAACTATGCAAGACAGAAATGCTTGGCAAAAAATATTTAACAAGATGAAGAATCAGGATCTATGACCTAGAATACTTTATCCAGCAAAGCTATTATTTAGAGTTGAAGGACAGATAAAGAGCTTCCCAGATAAAAATAGCTAAAGGAATTTTTTAACACCAAGCCAGCATTACAGGAAATGTTGGAGCGACTTCTTTAAGAAGAAAACACATGTATCAAAAACAGGAATAAAAAATTGTAACAACTATATTCTTATCAATAAGTACCTTAAATGGAAAAGAATCAAGTGCTTCAACTAAAGGATAGAGTGGCTGAAAGGATAAGAAAACAAGACCCCTACATATGCTGCCTACAGGAGACTCACTTCAGATTAAAAGACACACACAGACTGAAAGGGGATGGAAAAAGATATTGCTTTAATGGACCTAGAAAGTATTTAAGCCAGACAGAAATATAATAAACACTATGATTTCACTTATGTGTGGAATCTAAGGAATAAAAAGAAAAAACTAATCAAAAACAAACTCACAAATATAATGGACAATTTGGTGATGGACAGAGGGGGATTTGGGGGAATGGGAAAATGGGGTAAAGGGTTAAAAAGTACAAATTGGTAGCTGATGGGTGGTCACAGTGATGGGGAGCATGGCATAAGGAATGAAGTTAGCATTAATATTTTGGCTAGGTGGAGGGCCAGAGGAAGAAGGGAGAAATTGGGGGGATTGTTTTATGAACTATATAGATGTCTATCCAATATACTGTATACTTGAAACTAATTAAAATAAATAAATTTAAAAAAAGAAAGAAACCTTGTCTTAAAGGTACTAGCAAAGTACCTAGGACACAATGAGTGCTCAAAATGCTACTAGTTCTTTTATTAGATTCACCCTCCTATAAGTACAAATATATTTTCTATAGCAGCATCTTAAATTTGGATGTGCTGAGCTCCTTACCTATATTATTAGCTGGATATCCAATATTTTCTGAGTTTCTCTCCTAAAATTATCCAAAGAAACCCCAAGAAGACTTACATGTGTTACATAAATATCTCTAGGATCTCTTTTATAAGCTCCAGGTAAGATGACTTCTAGAGTTTACTGAAGCAAGATAGAGTGGAAGTGACAAAATGCAAGGAGCTTTCTTCTATATACCAGGAGCTACTGTCTGCAACTCTGCCTATTCTTGGCCTTGTTATCTTCAGGGTGTCTTCTGTAACTAAGTGTTAAATTTTTTAGACCCCTGTAATTATAAGGCTGCTTTGAAAAACAGAAGTTTTTCAAATTAAAAAAAAATGTTACATTTACTAATGAACTAATGACTCATAAACATTTTCTAGACTCAAATATTCTTCACAGGTCTATTCTACTTCTTCCCATCAAAGTAGTTGGTCAGTTTCTGACAACACAAAAATAGTGCAATTTTACTCTGAAGTAAAATTCCAGTGACTGCAAAAATAATCAGAGAGTTGAATAATTCCAAGTATTAGCAGATATGAGATTTAGGATGCTTCATGTGCTACTGTTATGAGCATAGAATGGTACCATCCAACTTAGCAAAATTAAGTTATGGATACTCTAAAATGTAGCAATTCCACTCTGAGGTGAACAGAAATGATCACTTCTATTGAATTATTATTTGTGAGGTCTGGGAATTGATGGCAGTTTGAGATAAATAGGTAATCTGATTGTTCATACCTGGAAGAATGGATAGATAAAAACTAGCCATTACATACCATTGAAAATTTATTAAAGTCAAAAGCAATGAATTATAGGTCATGAGTACATGGCTGGACCCTAAAACATAGTAAAGAAAGCAAAGCAAAGAACTGAGCAAAACAAACAAATCAAAAACCAGAATGAGATGTAATAAAATATAATTTCTAAAAATTAAAAATAGTTGCTCATAAATAAGACATTTAAAAATAGAAATGCTATGATCAAATACATTAGAATACAAATTCAGTTGTAGAAAGAAATAGGAGTTGAATAAAGGGGAAAAGAGAGAAAGAATGAAAGACAAGAAGGCAGGTAAGCAGGCACAAAAGAGGAAAGGTGTCTTATACGGACTAATAATGACAGTATAATATAGTTGAGGAGTATAAATCTTAAATTTGCACTGAAGGTAAAAAAAAGAGATAAAATTTATAGATCTTGAAATGATGCAAGAAATAGGAATTGTGTAAAGAGCCATTGCTTGAGCCATACCTTAAAACATTTGACAGAGTGTTATCAGTTGAAAATTGAGAAAAAGAAAAGTCGTCGACACGGTTAAAAAAAAAGATAGGTACTTCAAAAGAAAATTATTTGAATTTCAAGAATCACGAACTATCTAGGAAAAAGTGTAAAAAGGCCAGAAATTATTTTCCCCAAATGACCCCAGGATTAAGCTGTGAACGCCAGAGGAGTTTGCAAAAATTAACATGTGTTGAATGAAACAACTATGCTCTACAAAGCCAATGAGTTGACCTCTCAACCAAATAAAAAACAACCTCCTATTTTTATTTTCACTACCAGATGTGCTAACTTACTTGCATCTGTACACAGATTATCTGCCTTTCTTTCCTCTTGTTAAAATGGTTGACCTGTGTGAGGTGCTCTAATATGAAGCCAACTCTTTCTCTGCACTGTAAATTCTACACCCTCCTGCCTCTTTAAAAGCATTGCCTTCCCCGTCCCCACCCCTTTCTCTTTCATGAATGAATGATTAGTTATCCTTTCTACTAGATCATTTCCATCATCCCATGGAAATGCTATCATTTTCTTTCATCATCTTAGTAAAAGAAAAAAATAGACTGTCTTTGATGAGAGACTTCTCCATTTCTATGATTATCTTTTTACAGCAAAAATCTTTAAATGATATATTGATACTTATTGTTTTGAATTCTACTTATTTCAGAATATCTTCTAACCACTTCACTAAAGATTAACATGGCAGTTTTTCTTAAAACCTTATTACTCAATTCTGCTCCTAGCTATGACAGTGGAGTTTGCTTAAGTTTAAAACTTCTACTAAGAATAGCAAATCTTAATATATTTAAGAAAATCTGAAGAAAACAGAGCTACCAGGACATCCAGGATCTGACATTCAAGATACAAGAGAAAAAGCAAGTGCATGGCTCTTTCCCTTGAAGAATGTGAAAAGTCCTAAGCAACATGGAGTTAAAAAGATAAGTGTAGTATAGGGAGTAAAAGGCTGAGTAGCTGGTAAAAATTATAGGACGTTCCATAGAGTTCAAGAGTTTGGTGAATACCAGGAAGAATAATTCTGCTAATTACTTAAGAATTTGGTTTTTCAACTGTGAAGGCCTATAGCTTAGTAAAAAGGGCAACCCAGAAATAGACCAGCTTTCACTAAGACCAAAACCAGCTTTGAATTGGTTCAGTCCAAAATAGAATATAACACCTGAATTCTAAATTTTGCCAGAAGGAAATAAAAATCCTTTTTGAATAAAAATAAAATAATTTCATTATTTAACCCTACAATATTTAAATTAACCTTGCAATATTTTATATACAATATACAGTAGATAAATTTATCAGGCATACCAGGACATAGAGCAAAAATATTAGCAAAACATGTATAATGCTGTGCACTACAACTCTTTTTAATAGCAAAGGAATGAGGTGGGAAAAATCTTAAAAGCCAATTATTAAATGACTGGTTAAATTAATTATGTTAACTCACTCAAGTGAATACTATGCATCTATAAAAAGGAATGAAGAATACCTTTCTCTACTTTTATGGAGTAATATTTAGGATATACTTCTAACTTAAAGTACATTTTTAAAAAGTATGCACAATATAGTTTCATTCAACACAAAAAATATAAAAACAATCTTATCTAATTAAAAAGTTTACAAAGAGGTGACAAAGATAGAAACCAGTTACTTTGTTATACCTTCATTTTTATATTTACTTTTGGAAGCATGTGCATATTTTATATAATTATAAAATGCAATTAAATTAAAAGCCACACCTAAATATCAAAATATATATAAAAATAAAGCAGCCAAATTCTATAGTGAGTAGATGGCATTAACCACATAAAGAGAAACAATTTCAAGTTAAAGTGCATGTACTCTAAGGACAAAAGGAACTTTAAAAAAAACTTCAAGCTGTTTGCAGAAATCAATATTTGTTTTGGTAATACTAATATTGTTATTCAAATATAGTTTTACAAGTATTGTAATTAAGAAAATGAAAAATCATGTCAGTGCCATTGGTATCTGGGATATTTTTTTGTTGTGGGAGAAAAAAATTTAAAATTTTGGAGGTTAAATCAAAACCTTCCCTTAGTTCCAAATTTGAATTCAAAGATGTGGCATCAAATTCATGGAAAAAATGCATTTCATAGTTCTATTCACTGAAAAGGCTTATGAACTAGCACTAACCTGGGGATAATTTACACTACTAGCAGGCAGACTATGGTCTCATAATACCATTTCCTATTAATAAGAACTGGAATTGCTAAAGAAATGGCTGATTCCAAGTATGATATACAAAATATGAGTAGCCTGAATCATCCTGTCATATTGGAAAGCAAAGGAGATTTAAAAAATTATTAAGGGCATAGGAGAGTATTTCAGGAGCCAACTTAAGTTGTCTCCAACTAGCAAAATTTGGTATAATTTAATCAACAATATAAATTGTTGTTTAGTGTAACAAAATGATGAAAGATTATCTGTATAGATCTTGCACTGATGGTGGCCAATTAAACAGTTAAACTGCCTAAAAACAATTTACAAGATTCAAAGTGGCACTGCTTATAATCCACAATTTATTTCAGGAACAGAATATAATACAGCAAAATCATTAAGGCCAGTATATGCATCACAACTAAAAGCTGTTTCAAAGGAAGTCCAAAGAAGCCAGGTGCTTCATCACTTATAAAGTGGTCTTGCAGAAAAGTCAAACCTGAAACTGATCTCACCTGCCTCGCTCTACCAGCCATCACAAAATACAGAAGACAAAGAAACATAATAAATGACATTATGTAAATACAGTTAGCCAAATACATCTTGTAGAAAATCTTGCAAAAAAAAGAATTTTTTCAATATAAAATCTGAAAGGAAAAAACTGGGGTTTACCAAATAAACAGATTTAAGAGCATGTCTTAATTTAAGATATTTAAGAGCAAATATTTAAGAGCAAATATATTTTATAAACCAATGACAACTTGTGGATATTATTTTGATTCTCAAATTAACTGTTAAAACTGTATACAGAAATTGGGGAAATTCAAATATGAAATGGATATTTAATTACTTTAAAGTAATTAAATATTTAATTTATTTTAATTACTTTAAAATAATTTTAGATGTGATAATATAGTAGTTATATATTTTAAAAATTAATCTTTTAGAGATATTATCTCAGAGTGTTAAGACTAAATGAGATAATGCACATTTCCTGGCATACATCAGCACTCAATAGATGATAATTATTAGTAGTATTTTTTACTAAAGTTAAAGAATATATTAACCTTCAAGAATCCTTTCTACTGTATCAGCTTTTCTTAAATCATATGTTCAGAACTCCATCTGGGTAGAAGGAATAACAGTCCTGCTACCTTCTAACTTCCATATATTGTTCAACAATAATTTAACATCATTTTTTTCTTTCTGTATTCAGGTAGAATCTTAAACTTGTGATGACATGATGTTTTAAAAGTAAAAATAACCATTTTATATAACCTGAGAAATTACACTTATTTTTTTCAATTTTTAAAGCTGAGAAAATATATCTTTGCCTGAAGCAAGACATTTAGACTGGACCGAGTTACTATTACTTATAAAAACCTATAAAAAGAGTTCTGCCCTGGTGGAACCTTAATCTTTTTTATATGAAGGAAATATTTCTTATGAAGAAAAGATATTCATATATCTCCTTTATTTGAAGAAACATGGCAGACACACGATTGTGATTTTTATGCATAGTGTGTAAACAAAAGATGTAGATTCAAGACAATGAAAAAAATGCAAAATATATTTTTTACTTCTGGGTTATATTTAAACATTTCACCTTTCTTAAGGCAAAAAATGGAGAAAGATATTTATTGAAAGACTGGTATTCATAATTTATTTTTTGAAAAAATACTATTAAGGGCTTTTATCAGATTTCAAAAAATTTCATTTGGATACTATGTAAAAAGAGTTTAAGCTGACATCCAGGTGGATTTTTATCTGTCGAAGACCTGAAAAAAAGGTTTCAGTAATAATCCAGCTACTGGGTACCAGGCTTTAAGATATTCCCCCAAGATCTCAGCTCTCTGTTGTACACAACATGTATAATCCTTGAGATCGGAAATATGATGGATGTTACTCCTGTAATTAGATTGTATTATAGGCTTAGATGACTTTAAGAAAGGGTGCTTATCCAGATAGGCCTGATCTAATCACATGAGCTCTTTAATTTTGGGTCTAGAGGTTAGAGTCAGAGATATTTGGAGATGTGATTGATGAGGGATGATTCTCCAGTACAGGCTTTAAAGATGGTAGTAGCTGCATTGCAAGAAGAGTAAGCAGCCCCTAGGAATTCAGAGTGGACCCTAGGAGCCGAGAGTGATCCTACCCTTAGCCTAAAGCAATCAAAGAAATGAAATTTTTTCCCAGGTTTATTGAGGTATAGTTGACAAATATAATTGTAATATATTTAATATATACAATGTGATATTTGATATACATATACATTGTGAAATGCTTACCACAATCAAGTTAATTAACAACATCCACCACCTCACATGGTTAACTTTTTTATTGGCATGAACACTTATGATCTACTTTCTTAGCAAATTTCAATACAGTATTATTAACTATAGTTACCATGCTGTACATTTGGTCCTCAGAACTTATTCATCTTATAACTGAAAGTTTGTACCCTTTGATCTACATGTCTCCATTTCCCCAACTCCCAGCCTATATAATATGTACATATTATATATATATGTTTTGTTTATTCATTTGTCAATGAATAGTTAGGTTGTTTCCATGTCTTAGCTTTTATGAATAATGCTTCAATGAATGTGGGAATGTAGATATCTTTGAGATAGTGACTTCACTTCTATCAGATAAATATCCAGAAGTGGAATAGCTGGACCATATGATAGTTCTATTTTTAATTTTTTGAGGCACCTCCATACTGATTTCCATAACAGTTATTCCAATTTACATTCCCACAGTATATTAGGGTTCTCCTTTTTTCATATACTCAGAAATATTTGTCACCTCTTGTTTTTTTTTTTGTTGTTGTTGTTGTTGTTGCTGCTGTTTTTTGATAATAGCCACCCTACCAGGTGTGAAGTGATATCTCATTGTGGTTTTGATTTGCATTTCCTCAATGATGTTAATCATCTTTCCATATACCTGCCAGCCATTTGTATGTCTTCTTCAGAAAAGTAACTATTCAGGTTCCTTGCCCATTTTTAATCGGGTTATTTTGTGTTACTGAGTTCTAAAAATTCCTTATATACTGATATTAACTCTTTAATGGATATATGATTTGCAAATATTTTCTCCCATGCCATAGATTCCCTTTTTATTTTGTTGATTACTTCCTTTTTTTGTGCAGAAGCCTTTAAGTTTGATGTAGTCTCACTTGTTTATCTTTGGTTTTGTTGCCTGTGCCTTTAATGTCAGATAAAAAAAAAGTCACTGTCAAAACTAATGTCTGCTATGCTTTTCTTCTAGGAGTTTTATGGTTTCAGGTATTAATTATGTTTAAGTCTAAATTCTACCAACCTGAATAGGTTAGAAGATAACTTCAAGCTTCAGAAAGTAGCCAGCCAACACCAGTATTTCAGATTTATGATCCCCTAGGCAGATAACCCAGCCACATTGTGCCTGGACTTCTGACTTACGAAATTATAAGCTAATAAACGCATGTCATTTTAAGTCACTAAGTTAGTAATAATTAGATATACCAAATGAGAAAAAGAATGCACCAGGTAAGACATAAATATGAAGATGCACTGTTATTTAAGTGGAAAAGGCATTGTGTCTTTTTAAAAAATTACCTACAATGAAGCACATTCTGAAATATATTTGTTTTTCAAAATAGTACACATTTTTTTTCCATGTACAAAAATGTGAGGATGAGTATTCAGCAAAGCAACAATTACTGCAATTACAATGTTATTGTCTTAGAAGGGCAGTGGTGATTTCAGAATCTTTGAGAAAGATCGCTCCCTAGTACATAACTACCGATTGCATTCTGTAACAATTTTGCCGAATTACTTCTTGGAAATCCCAAAGTTGGGCCTTTCTTTCTTTAGGTTTAATTTTCCTTGAAGAGATTTGTAGTTACTAGTTAGGACCAAAGGGTGAACTGCTTCAGTGTGCTGTGTACTGCTAAAAGAGTCTTACAGCAGGTCGAATGCCTCTCTTGAGGGCCCAAGGTTATTTCCAGGAGTAGGCTATTATTTGTTATTAGCTATACTTTCCAAATGCCAAGTGGATAGGACAAGACTCTAGTGGGTAAAGTCCCTGGGGTCCTAGCTCCCAAAAAGTTTCAGTGCAAAGGTAAAGTTTTGTTTAAGGAGTGCATTGTCAAGAAAAACTTTAGATGGTGAAATACATTTTTAAAAGCTTTCAAGACTATTCGTGCAAACTAAGGAATTGTTATGAAAAGTGTATAGAATACAGACAAGTGTGTTGTGAGGACATGAATTCATTTTGCTTAGCATTTTATTGCTCAAGTACTGCTCAAACAGGGACATGATAGCAGTTTTCCTCAAAAAATGAAACTTCCTTCAGTTAATAAAGTTTTTCTTGGGCGTGTGTGAATGTAGAGATCTTAATTCATACATTCATTTTCACATGTCCATCTTACCTTTCCCCAGTTCTCTTGAGTCTGAGTTCTTGTGTCCACACATTTTTCCATGTTATTCCTGATTAAAATTAGATTAATATGTTTAGAATGTATACATAACCCAAAATACCCCATACTCTCCTGCTCCTGCTATCTCCCTCCTTCTAACTTTCCCCCATCTAGCCCCTCCCTTTCTCTTTTTAACCATATATATATATATATATATATATATATATATATATATATATATATATAATTCTCATTATATATGACCATTTATATATGCCAGTGGGTGCCATTCTACCTTGAGACACCAAATAACCTTTACTTGATATTTTCATAATTATTCAACAAATGTCGTATCACAGGTCTTATTATGTCTGTCTTTTTTGGAATTTGTCTTCATCTTCATTTTCTTCCTTAGGTTTGAGTCCATGGTGTGGACTGTGTTCATTAAACATATTCAGTGCCCAGCACTGTACCATAGACACTTGGCTGCTTATTAAGACATGTTTTTATATGATAATGATAATACAAACTAGTGACCTGAGAAGATAAGAAAAATATTATTTGACCTTTAAACCCATCTGTGAAGCCTCCTAGTATTATAGTCTTTAGCAAATGAACACAGAAATCTCAGTTCTTAATCTATAACTTTTCTACCTTAGAGGCATTTTTTGTGGAATTAATAATGTGTGAATCACTTTGAAATCCACAGATAAAAAGCCTCTCTAAAAGCTAAGGATTGGTTTAATTATACCATAGGGGACATTGGGTTTATATTGTAAAGCATGCGTATGTATAGCTCTTTTATTTTAATGCTGATTATTTTAGCTGAAAAAAAGGCTATTTTTACTACAGAGGATGCTTGGTATTTTCTTGTTAATATTTTTTAAAGATATAAATAGCATATAAAAGCAGTTAAACCCAAAGGTCAAACACGCTTCACACATAAAAGGGATGTATATATTATCAATCCTTTGTGTCTTACAAACTACTTAATCCATGAATGGAGATTCATTTTAGTACAGAGACTTACCTGGGCCTATTTGTCTAAAATACCCTGATACACAGCCTTGCATTGTCATTAAGAAGTGGTGTTGAATGAATACTGATTTTTCCTGTTTTCTTCAACCTATTTTATAGTTTTTATGAAAAATATGGCTTCAACCACCTATCTTTCACCTAGTTCATATAATAATATATCCATTGCACAGGTGCTGATATGCATTAGGTATATAAAAATAAAATATAATTCTGTTCCTACAGGATCTCAATCTATCAGGGCGGTCAGAAAATAAACAGGTCATTTCAGTATGATTAGTTCCATAACAGTAGCTTGAACACAATGCTCTAAGGTCTCATAGAAGGATAAAATTTTTTTCTTTTGGTTTCTAGGAAAATTTCAGAGGGAAAATAATATTTGGCTTAGAACTTAAAAGATAACTTACTTAGGTTTTTAATGAAAGCAGACATCAAATAGCAGAATTTCAGAAAAATAATCTGTCCAGGATTGTGTTTAAACAGAGAGGGAAGTCATCCACTTAGCTGGATCTGAGAGATTTCATACTATTATACCATCCCTTATACATTTCTCTCTTTACATCTGACATGTGAATCTAGGGACTCACACATGTGTACTACACTGTAACAGTATAGGTATTTGTATGCCATTGGTATTTTCTTCCCCTCTTCCTACTTGACAGCAAAGCCTCCCATCCACAATGGAGGCTGAAATAAATGACCTCTCTTCCTGATCCCAGCCACCCTTGCTGTTGAGTGTGTCCATGTCTGTGTAAGAGTAGCAGAGAGTCTCTGAGAAAGACTTTCTCAGAGAGTCTCTGAGAAAGAATCAGAGGCAGGCACAATAACAAAACAAAAACTCTTATCTACTTCACACTGGTTGTGTGCAGATGTGATATCTGTATGGCCTGAACACCACTATGAGGTAACAATCCTGAGGATGAAAAGTCAGTACTCTAACTGGGGAGGAAAATTATTTTGACAAGAGCCTGAGTACTTAATGACATTAGTAAGGGTTTAAATTTATCCTGGGAGCTCCTTCTCTTCAGACTTTTGGTAATATAACTACTATACTTGATATCAAAATTACACTGATATCTACTTTGACATCACATATAGTATATAACTGTCTCTGACAAATTACTAGATGATTTTGTAATGTTAATAACAAATGGTTTGATATATTTTAGAGTACAAACTTCAACATATGCTATCCAACTATATTAAGAAATAACTAATATTTTAAAACAACGTTTTATTAATAAATATATTTATAGATTCTAAAGAAGTAACACATGGTTATTGTTATTCTTCATAAATTGATTGGTTGATGTACTAATGGTGACAACTAAAAGGGGCTTGATTGCTAAAGAAGACTCACAGGACCAAAATGCCACAGTTTATGAATTTACAGTTTATTACAAGAAAAGGAGATGAAATAGAAATAGCATTAAAGCCAGGCTATGCATCACAGCCAAAGGCTACCTTACAGTAAGGGTCTAAAGAGGCCAGCTTCAAGCATCAATTAGGGGCCATACTAAGACACAATTTTCTCAGGAACCACAAAGGTATATGTACACAAGACACCTAGTAAACAGAGAGCCCAAAATGGAGTCTCAGCTTGGGCTTCTCATACAATTTCATTCACTTAGGCATATTCTTGCTATGTAACTAGCACCCATGTTGGAGCCCTCTGGGAATACTACTAGGGATGAGTAGGTTTCCCCTAAACTGGTATAAAACTATCAATCTCTGTGTAGCCTGTAAATGATGCTGATAAATTAATATAAACTGCTCCAAATTTCTCCCTGAGCTCATGGTTACAAAACACTATTAATGTGGTTCACGCTTTGAACACTGGTAAGTGTTGGGCAGACACATGTCTTCAGCAAAACAACTCAGGCCTATTTCAGGCCTGAAAGAATTAACCCTCATAGCAGAGAAGGCATGACACACTCCACAATTAATCATTTTGCTTTAAAGAAATTATTCGTACCACAGTATACACATGTATAAGCAACAGCAGGTTATCTTAAGTTATCTTAAATTTTTTCTGAAAACCAAAAGTAATTTTTTTGAGAAGATTTTCAATAGAAAGAACTATACCAATGTTAGATACTAGTTTTACTGCTATTGCTTGGGACACTATAGCTGTCCTCAAACATTTTGGTCTCGGGACCTCTTTACACACTTAAATATTACAGAAGATCCCCAAAGAGCTTTTTTGTTTGGGGGGGATATATTTATTAATATTAAGCCTATTCAAAATTAAAACAGAAATTTAAAAATATTTTTAAAAGAACCATATTTAACAAAACATAATAAAACATTGACTGAGAAGAGTAGCATTATTTTACACTTACAAATCTTTAAAATGTCTAGCTTAATAGAAGACAGGTGGATTCTCATATATTCTTCTACATCCAATCTGGTGCTTCAGTAAAAGTACATATATGAACAAAACATGGATACTCATAGAGAAGCACTTGGTAAAGGAAGGAATATTTTAATAACCTTTTAAGGTAATTAATTCTGGATACTCATCTTTAATATTCCACCTAAACTTCACAGGTGATAGTAGAGCCAACAGCAAATCATAACAAACTAGATATATGAGAATTTGGCTTTTACTTAAAACTTTTAAATTA
The DNA here is from genome assembly GCA_004027375.1 of Macroglossus sobrinus. Taxonomy (NCBI): domain Eukaryota; kingdom Metazoa; phylum Chordata; class Mammalia; order Chiroptera; family Pteropodidae; genus Macroglossus; species Macroglossus sobrinus. The sequence goes on along the minus strand of PVKZ01001924.1, from coordinate 25,869 downwards.
GCTAGCTCTTCTTAAGAGTGATAGCTGCACTGGAATATCGTCATGTCTTGGGGCCTGTAGGCCTGCCTGCAAAGCAGGTTTCAGAAGGTAAACTCTGCCTAAGATAACAAAAGAAGATAGCCTGTTAAGCATGAAATGCATAGCTTTGTTCTTCTCTTTTCTGCTCTTAAAATAAAGTCACTGACTCACAACCCCAAGATATCTTACAGACCTCTTGTTCTGTTGGAGACTACCTGTCCATAGTAATGTAGACCAGGAAAGGATGCCCCTGAGGCTGGAAAGATAGCCCCCTCCAGGATATGGCTCTGGAAATTTTTTTCCTTTCTTCAGACCTCCCCCTGCTTTTGCTCCTGCAAGAGGAGACAAGCCAAAATGGGTCTTTTCCACCATCTTTGGCTAAGGCATGACATTTGGCTAATTATAATATTATAATCTCATCTGTATTGCAAATACTGCGGCTCCCATCATGCATCAGACACCATAACAGTACCAGAAATAACATGTAAGGAAGAAAGAGCAGGAAACAGCTCTCCGCCTACTGGGAGGAAACAACAAGGCTAACTCTGTAGCACGCTCCAGGCTCCCTCCAAAAAGGGCAAAAGCCTGCAAAGCCTGGAATTGAGACACCCTTATGCGACTGACTCTCTCACTCTCTCTCTCTCACACTCTCTCTCACTCTCTCTCACTCTCTCTCACTCTCTCTCACTCTCTCTCACTCTCTCTCACTCTCTCTCACTCTCTCTCACTCTCTCTC